>PVJA010039918.1:0-18839 GCA_004027025.1 Myocastor coypus | reverse complement strand
CGCCTGCAATCCAGCACTCAGGAGGCTGAGGCAGGAGGAGACCAGCCTGGGCTATAAAGTGAGCTCAAGGCCAGCCTGAACTGCATAGCAAGACCCTGTTTCAAGACAAAACAAAACAAAAATCCCACAATATTTTGACTAACCTGATTACAAACATATCTGGAAATGACATTAAAATCATATTAAAAGAACTATTAGAATCATTTGCTTCCCATTACCTTTTAGCTATCTATCTATCTATCTATCTATTTATTTATTTATTTAATACAGGGTCATACTATGCAGCTGAGACCCATAGTGGTCCTCCTGTTTTCAGTCTCCTGAACACTGGGACTATAGGTGTGCACCATCACACCCAGGCTCAGTGGCTGGCTTAGTGCCCAGGGCTGACCTAGCATGTGGTACTGGGGATTGAACCGAGGTTCTTGCACTTGCCAGGCACTTGGCCCACTGAGCTATCTCCCCAGCACCCCGGTTAACGTTTAACAGGGCATAGCAAGACTGAAAAGCCGGAATCTCTACAATTCAAATATACTCTTGCCTTGAAAGGCTGCAGGTCACTTTTCCATTGTTCCGTTTTGGTTTTTGCTGTTGTCTGATAGGGTTCTGGCCCCAGTATGAATTGCTTAAGTCACCATGGCGGCCGTCACGTGGCTGATGCCCTTAAAACAAAAGCGCATCTTTCCAAGACCACCTCCCCCTTCTTCTCCAACTCAGCTTAAGACGTAGTTTACTTCCACCCTCGCCACCTCAGGGAAGACCCCTAGTCATCTCCCTCAGGCCTATCTGGACATCCCCTCCAAACTCCACCCCTGCAAAAGGCCACAAAAGCCTCAGCCTCCCTTTGTCTAATCGAGAGAGAAAATTCCTCATCCTTTCCCGCACTTTCTTCCACATCCTCAAAGAAAATAAAGCCGCTTTCTCTTTTTCCTTCTGCCTGTTACCCTGTTGTACCATTCCCCTGAAAACATCTATCTTTTTTTTGTGTGTGTGTCTTTTTGAGACAGGGTGTCACTGTACAGCTCAGGCTGGCCTTGAGATCACTTTGTAACCAGGCCTCAAACTTGCAATGATCCCGTGCTGGGATGACAGGCATGTGCCACCATGCCAGGCCTTATCGTCCTGTTCATAGCAGCCACACCTCCTCTGTTTCATCCTTGCCATCCAAAGCTCTGCTGGAGCTTCCCCTCAGCCAGACAATTCCAATCCCTTTGCTGACTCTTAACTCTTCATTTCGAACATAGATCTGGCCAAAGCGCTCAACAATAACTACATCACTGTCCCGACAGTAGACACCATTGCAGTTTTTCTGCCACCTAGACAATAGCTTTAAACACAGGCAAACGAGGGCCACCTTTTTGGAGTGCATGGTATATTGTGCCCTTTCAGTCCTCAATAGAAGCTCCAGAGCTTCATCTTCCCTTTTTTTCATGTATTTGGTGTTGCAGGGTCTCACTGCACAGCATGGACTCATGGTGCTCGTCCTGCTTTCAGCCTCCGCAGCGCTAGGATTAGTGGTATGCGCTACCACGCCCAGACTCAGCCCTCCCTGGGCACAGGGCTGGGACAGCATGTGGTGCTGGGGATCCAACTGCAGTCCCTGTACTTGCCTAAGCAGGCACTTTCGTCCAGTGAGCCAACTAACCAGCCAGCAACATTTCTAGCAGTACTCTGACTTTCCAGGCTCTGACCAGAGTCTCCAACAGAATTTAGCTTACAGAGACTGTTTCTTTTCTTGGTCAGGATCTTAAAATCTATCCCAAACTAATTCCCAAGGCTTTTACTTCACATGGCCAGGCAATGTCACAGCAATAAGCAACCCCAAGGGACAGGCGGCAATTTTGTTGTAGTTGGGGCTCATAAGGAAACAACACAGGACACATACTTCGTAAGATTGTTTTATAACACTCTCCCAAAGACTTGGGTGGGGAGGGAGACCTGTCTGTAGTGGAGTCGCAAGGATGCAGCTGAAGGCCTGGATCCTGCAGCGACGTCCTGCATGCGTCCAGCTGGAGGCCGAGAGCCTGTGACAGTGACTCACGCAGGCCTGTTTCAAGGATCTGCACCACGATGGCCCAGAGGCCAGTGGTGGGAGCTAGAAAGTCTGGGCTAGCAGGATGAAGGATCTGTGCTAGCAGCTGAGGGATCTGCCCTGGAGCCAGGAAGCGACACTCAAGGTAAGCAAGCACCAGAGCTCCCCTGAAGAGTACCCAGAGACCACCTCTCCAGAGTACAATTTGCTTTCACCTTCCCTGCCACCGTAGGAAAGACCGCAATCAGCTCCTCAGATATTTCTCAACATCCCCGTCAAGCTCCACCCCTAGCAGAAGGCCATAAAAGCCTCAGCTTTGGTTGTCTCAGGCCGGAGGATCTATCTGCCCCATGGCTCCGTTTCTCTGTGTGTCTTTGGAGTTAATAAAGGCTTCTTTCCTGTCTCTTTACCGAGCTGCAGAAAAGCCTATCAGTCCTGAAGCCTGAACCTTCACACTCAGCGCTGCATCTGTGGCCTTTGTCCTAGTTACTCTTCTCTCACTGCTGGGACAAATACCCAACACTCAAGCTTAGGGAAGGCAAGGTTTATTGAGCTCAGTTACGAGAGGCTTCACAGTTTAAAGCGGCCAGAATTACATAGCAAGACCTCAAGGCACCGCTGTCTTGTGCTATAGGGTCTGGGAGAGAGGCCACCAGACTTGGGGCGGGGCAGGGGAGGAGCATGCTGTCAGTTTAACGGTTCCCCTCCTCTCTAGCCCTGCCCCTTGGGCCCGTGCTTGACAGCCCCATGATTTACATGAGGCTTGGGGGCACAACTAGTTACAAACCATCCTACCTTTTCTAGTTTTTTAATTTTTTTTTAATTTTGAGACAATAAAAATTGTCCATACTGGAGTCAAATTTGGGACCCTTCTGCCTTAGGCTCACAAGATCTAGAGTTACAAGTGTGCACCCCCATGTGGCTTTTTCTCTCACATTTTGACATAAAATGAAATAAAATTTTGACAGTAAGATGAAGATGATGGTATATATAAACAAATACGTGTGTGTGTGTGTGTGTGTGTGAGTGTGTGTGTGGTATCAAACTCAGGACCTTGTGCTTGTCAGGTGCGTGGTTATGCTGCTATCCTCTCCCCATCCCACCTCACGCTCCAACCCTCACCAACAAATACAATTTGTTTTTTTTTTATTTTTAATTTTTTTCTTCTTTCAGAACTTTTTTTTGTTTATTTTTATGGCCGGCTCAGCCTGCCCTCAGGGCAGGGCTGGCACAGCATGTGGTGCCAGGGATCGAACCGCGGTCCCTGCAGCCGCCTGTAGGCGCTTTAGACCACTGAGCCATCCTGCCGGGCCCAACAAATACAATTTGAATTTGCTAGGATCCCAGGAGACTTTCAACTTTGTGTTTCTCATCTATCTCGTTTCTTGATATCACTTAAAACTAGCAGCTGTCAAAAGCAACCAACCACCAACGACAAGGGGGGCTGGGAAGACAGCTCAGCGGCGCAGTGCCCACCTGGGAAGCACAAGGTCCTCAGCTGGATTCCCAGCACCCACCACCCAGAAAACAAAGCAAACACCCTAGCAACTGAAAGAGCCAAGCCAGCATTCCTGTATTTGCCCCAAGGTGGAACAAATCAATTGATCATAGCGAACCAAAATCACGGGAAATCTTCTGAGGGGGTTTCCAGGCTCTGTGGCTCCCCGGGATGTTCTCAAGAGCTCCATCAGCCGCTGCTGCTCAGCCAGATCATAGCCACTCAGCACTTGTCTTTTTGTTTCTAGAATGAACACATAGCTCAAAGATGCCTGACGCTTTCTTCTGAATTTCTAGAAGATGCTGTGGATTTATTTTCATTTTTCCTAATATTAAATTCCATTTTATACAGTAAATTTTGTATCATGTCGCCTTCCATGTACATACAGGGCATGACCTTTCTGTTACCCCCAAGGGACAGGGGACCAAGATAAGACATTTGTATTACTCGGTATTCACAGACAAAAGGCACAAATTATTAGTCGGGGTGATAGCTCAAGGGCATAAGCACCTGCTTGGCAAGTGCAAAGCACAAGGTCTTGAGTTTGATCCCTGGTACCAGAAACAAAGCCAAATATATATATATATATCTCCACGCTAGTTATTGTAAATTTCTTTAGATTTTATATATATATATATATATATATATATATATATATATATATCCGCGCTAGTTATTGTAAATTTCTTTAGATTTTTTAAAAAGAATTATGTATTTATTTATTTATTTATTTATTTATTTCATGGCCGGCTCAGCCTGCCCTGAGGGCAGGGCTGGCGCAGCACGTGGTGGTGGGGGATCGAACCGTGTTCCCTGAAGCCGCCCAAGCTTTCCCAAGCAGGCGCTTAGACCACTGTGCCATCCGGCCGGGCCCCAATTTCTTTAGATTTGCATTAGTATGTTTGCAGTACATGATTATTCACTGTGGGGAGCTGGCACATGCGCATAGCACATCTTAGTCCTTTGTGTGTTCCCTTCGCTCGTTCTTCATCACTTGGTCCCTCCCATCTGCAGGATACACCTCATGGAGCCACAGGGCCTGGAAACCCCCTCAGGAGATTTCCCACATTTTTGGTTTGGTATGATCAACTTACTTGTTCCATTTTGGGGAAAATACGGGAATGCTGGTTTGGCTCTTTCAGTTGCAAGGGTGTTTTTTTTGGGGGGTGGTGGTGGTGGTACTGGGAATCAAACTCAGGTGTGTCTTGATTTTAGGTGCATATTCTTAAGCGACTGTAGGATGACCCCAGCTGGAAGTGGAACAGGAATGCCAACCGGATACATCACTGAAGTGTTAGCAAAGTTCTTTACTTGGTTAACTGACTAGTGGTATTGTTACTGCACTTTTAGAGCAAAAGGCCCGGCTCCTAGAGTTCCAATACAAGTTCACCCTCTCATCCCCAACACCAACCAAGGGGACAGTAGTGGGGAAGGGTGGTATGGCCACGTTGGGAAGGACAGATATGCGTGTTGAAGATCCATCTTCCTGGGGCTTCAAGAGACTTCAGCGCTTTTGTTTTTCTGGTTCCCTAAACAGTTCAGGCTGGCAGCCCAGGCTGGTGTCCAACTCAAATGATCCTCCTGCCTCAGCCTCCTTAGGGCTGAGAATACAGGCGTAGGGGGCACCACCATGTCCGACAATTACGGTTTTTAAGACGCAGCAATTTAGGAGTAAATAGCCTCGAAGGTTAAAAAAAAAAAAAAAAAAAAGAAACTGCGGTTTATTTTTATAAGTGCAATTTGAAAACTGTACCGTTTGCCTGACCCTCTTCCTACCTACTTTCCCAATGACCATCAGAGGGTTCGGCGCTGTACAGGTCCACCGCTCAATCCAGGCCCTTCGGCTTAAAGCCATTTATTTATTTATTTATTTATTTGTTTGTTTGTTTGTTTGTTTGTTTGTTTGTCTTTTTGAGACAGGGTCTCGCTATGCAGTTCAGGCTGGCCTTGAGCTCAATTTTTTAAAACCCAGGGTGGTCTCAAACTCAAACTGATCCTCCTGCCTCAGCCTCCCAAGTATTGGGATTACAGGCATGCGCCACCACGTCCGGCTAGGCCTTTAACAAATCAACGTTTTAACTGTTATTCCTTAAATATATTGCTTTTGGGAAAAAGAAAACATCGATTCCTCCTGCGCCTGCGTAGCAGATCTCCTCCAAGCTTGACATCCTCGCTTTACGAAGTGCCGTAAAGTCCCGCACGTTAGCGCGTTTCCGACAGCCTTACGTCAGTCTTCGGACCCCCGAGGGCGTCCGGCGTGGCGGCGCGCGGTGGTGACGTAAGTGGCGTGCACGCGAGGGAAGCGGCCTCGGGGCGGGGCGGGGCGGGGCGGGGCGAGGGCTGCGGCGGCAGCGGCGTCTGGACGTGTACACGTTGCGTCTGTGGCCTGCGGCGTTCGCTACGCGGCCGGCCGGGCGAGGAGGGGGAGACCGTCCAGCAGCGCAGATGGCAGCGCTCTGCCTCACCGTGAATGCGGGCGCCCCGCCCTTGGGTAAGGCCGGCACGGGTGGGCGCGGAGGTCGGCCGCTCCGGGCTGTCTGTCCCGCATGCGGTGGGGCGGCGCGATGCGGAGCGACCTGCTTGTCGCCGAAATAAACTTAAAACCCCTTCATCTTCCTCTTCTTTCAGCTCTTTTTCTCACAGTTGTTCTTCTCTCACTCCTCTGCCCGTCCCCCCAGCTCAGGACGAATCCAGAGTTGCCCGGGCCCGACCTTTCCTTGTGCTTTTGCTGAGTAGACAGACGATCGTATTATGAGCGTGTAGGATTTTCGGTGAGGTGGCGTTTATTTTAATTAAAGGCGTTAGGTGACTGTGGAAACGTCCGTCCCACTGCTGACGGGCGAGGCTGCTTGCTCTGCTCCACACCCCGGGAGCGTAGTAGTGACCTGACATCCTCCCGACGACTCGTGAGTCTGATTTGGAGTTGCTTTTTCTACGCGGCCTGGGCTATGCTTGATAGCTTAGGATTTCTGCCTTTTTGTTATCCGACAACAGACTGGAAGTCTTGTACATCTTATTTAACAAGTGGAGTGCAGATACACAAGCGCTTTTCTGATATTTAAGTAGCGCAGACCTTGAAGCTCGGTGGGCCACGTGGCACCGAGGAAACCACTATCAGGTTCCCAGCTGTGGTGGTGAACAACGTGGAGTGTGCGCGGGCGTGTGTGGTGCTGGGCGTCGTACTCAGTTAGGGCCCCGTGTGGTGTGCTCCAGTAGGGAGCCACCCTAGCTCCAGCCCAAAGAGCACACGTAGTAGCGTTTTAAATGTAATATATAGCATTTTAGCATACTGGTGCCAGTAATTTTGAGTTAAATTCACAACAAATCACTGAAGTGTAAAGATGAATTTAAGTTGTGTGCTGCAGAGACGGTAAACAGGGCATTGGGTTTCTGAGACTGTAGAGGCATCCTCACACATTCCATTCAATATGTAGCTAGGGTTGCTTAGAAAATCATTCTGAGGTGGTAGGTCTGTTTCCTTAGTGGTTTATGAAGCTCAGCACCACATTTTTCCAGGATTTTGGAAGAGTCTTAAAGTTGTCTTTTTTGAAACAGGGTCTCACTGTGCAGTTCAGGCTGGCTTTGAGCTCACTTTGTACCCAGGCTGGTCTGAACTCTCAATACTGGATCAGCCTCCCAAGTGCTGACATCACAGGTGTGCAAATTATTAGAATATATATTATTTGTTTGCTTGCAGCCCTCCTCCTTTTGACTGAATTCTTTTCAGTTGCTCAAGTCAGATACATTTTGTCTTTAAATCGTAAAATTAGCAGGTAGCTTATGTTGGTGTGCACTGTAATCCCAGCACTCAGGAGGCTGAGGCAGGAGGAACACCTTGAGTTTGCGGCCAGCCTGGGCTATCTGAGCAAGTTCAAGGCCAGCCTGCATGACAGAGTGAGACCCTGTCTTAAAAAAACAAAACACTAAACTTAAATGAAGTACTTGAAAAAATAAATTGCATTGCTAAAATTTACTTCCTTCACATACATTATATTTTATTTTTCATTTTGTTGCTTTTTAATGTTAAAATAATCTCAAACTTGAGAAATGGAAGGCTAGAACAGGGAGCTGCCCCCCTCTGCTGAGACCATACTGCAGATACTGTGCTGCAGAGTGCTCCACCCACAAGCCGAGGACTTCAGCAAATGCACAGCGATACAGTTCTTCCGGGGCAGGCACAGGCTTCAGTCTTGTTCTCACAGCCCGAATACCTTTCCTGCTGCGAGGACCAGATCCTGGGCTGTGCTTTGTTGCGCTCTGTTGTCCTGTCTCCCCTTTGCCTTCAGCCTCAGAGGCTTATTGGGTGTCCTGTGGTTTTCATAGCCTTGACCTCTGCAGATGACGGGCCACTTCCTTGATCTCCTCGTTGGCTCATCTGATGTTTTCTCTGGCTAGACTGAGGCTGTGTCTGCTGTGGGCGGTGCAGTGGTTCCTTGCCCCTTATTTTTCCTTGTAGCCCAATCAATTGGTGCATGGTTTAATTTTCCATTATTAATGATTAGCCTTTATCACTTAGGGTGGCTCTGCCAGCTTTCCCCCTCTGCAGAGTTTTTCTTTTATTTATTTGTTTATTTTAGGGAAGGGTCTAGAGTGTGTTCAGGGTCTCACTACTAGATTGGGCTTGTAGAGATACACCTGTTTACAGCCTCCCAAGAGCTGGGAATACAGGTGCATGCCACCACGCCCAGTCTCCGTTGCCCAGTCTCCGTCGCCATCTCAGTATGCCCTGAGGCTGAGGCCTGGGTTTGAGCCCCCTGCCCCTGCTCCTGGCTTGAGTTATTTGGCCGGCCCTCTCTTTCAATGAAAGGGCATTTCAGTGGGGAGAACTTCAAACTTTTACCTGCTGGTTCCAGCATCCATTTGTGCTTCTGCCAGAGTTTGATTTTTACAATGACCTTACAGTTCCATAATTCCTTGTCTATATATTAGTTGGTTGGCATTTTCCTGGAGAAGACTATTCTCTGTTTTCCATTTAAAAATTCATGGACAAAGCTGGGCATGGTGGTGGTTCTTGTAATCCCAGTTCTTGGGAGGCTGAAGCAGGAGAATTGCTACAAGTTCTAGGCCAGCCTGAGGTGCATTGTGAATTTAGGGACAGGCCAAAGTATACAGTGTGACCCTGTCTCAAAAGAAGAGGAAAAAAAAAAAAATAAATAAAAAGAATGCTTGTGTAGTATGTACAAGGTGCTCTGGACCTAATTCCAGCACCACAAGTGAAATAAGATAAAAATTTACGGTTGTAAGTTGTATTTTATTTTCTATTTTAAAAATTAATTTCAATGTACACAATCAGTTTTGTGTTATTTACAGTACCAGTTATAAGTGCACAGATTTATCAACAGATATGATGCAGTGATACAGTGTGTAAATCTCCACTGTAACAATGGTGGTGTGATTGTTCACTCAGAAAAAGTGTCCACATGCCTCTTTGCAGTCCTCTCTCTCCTTGTCCCTTGCACTTGTTGGCAGTGACCTGCTTTTGGTCACTTTCCTTTGCTTCTGCAGTTTCCTAGGGACCGCATGCGTCATCATGTGTTCCCCTTTCCACCTGGGGTAGATCTTTCACAATGTATCTCGTTGCCTATAACTGGAGTTCAGTCCTTTTACCTGTTGGGCTGCATTTTGTCCTGTGGCTGTGCTAAGATTGGTCTCATTTACTTTGCAGGTCACATTGTCCTAATTTGCCCCCAGGAACCTTTCCAGCCTGGCTTCTTCTGGGTCCTTTTGACATAGCCCTCGCGTGTCTTCTGATTATTCCTTGGTGTCCTTGTTTGCTTTATTCTACTCCAGCAGAACACTTACAGTGAGCAGGGATTTATTAGCTTTAGTTTTGGGGCCAGAGAAACCCAGGATCAAAGGACTTCATCTGGCGACCACCATGCTCCTGTGTCTCAGCAGCAGGAGAGCTAAGAGACAGAGTGAGAGAATGCGGAGAGGGGAACTTGAGGACTGAGCCCTTGCAAACTAAATACCTTTTGAGGGCCCCATTTCTTAGTCCTGTGATGGTGGGAACGACATTACAGCCTAGGCTTTAGAGGGTGCAAGCCATAGGGTGGGTTTCCAGCACAGTCAGTTTTGTGCTTTTCCTTGACATGATCCTGTTTCCAGTAGACTGTGGAATTTAGATATGAGTGCCAGTAGTTGGCACTTACCTTAACCAGATCAGGAGACAAAGGATTAGAGAATGACAGTAGACTTCCTTACGTCTTAAGAGGCACGGTTGCATCATGTTTTACGGTCTGCGGTGTGGACTGCTTCAGACCCAGGTTCACGTCTTGACTGCCATCTGGGTAGCTGGTGGCTCTGGGCTCGGCCATGGAACCTCTCGAGAGTCCTCTTCAGTGGAATGAAGGGAACTCCTTAAGGGTCCTACAAAAGTTATAGCAGTTGTAGAGCACTTAACATAGTACTTACCAGTACCAGTCCTTCCAACACTAGGGGTTTTGATGGTAGTTTGTATTTTTTATTTTTATTTGTTTTGTCTTTTTAAGACAGGGTTTGGCTTTGCAGCTCAGGCTTGCCTTGAACTTGTGGTGGTCTTCCTGCTTCACCCTCCAGGCCTGGCCAGCCCTTCATTTTTATACAAGGCCTTGTTCTACTTGCTTCCTGTCTTTTGAGGCGTGAAAAGATGAATTTTAGTGTCAGGATCTGGAAGCTGAGAACTTTAACAAGCAGATTGCTAATGGTGGATTGTTACTTCTTTTTTTAAATCTATTTTATTTATTTATTTTTTCTTGTTTCAGAACCTTTGTTTGTTTATTCACTCATTTTTATGGCCGGCTCAGCCCACCCCGAGGGCAGGGCTGGCGCAGCATGTGGTGCCGGGGATCGAACCGCGGTCCCTGAAGCCGCCCAAGCTTTCCCAAGCAGGGGCTTTAGACCACTGAGCCATCCCGCCAGGCCCCGTGGATTGTTACTTCTTTAAGACAAAAGGCTAGACTTGTTGTCTCCAGACTAATGGGCAAGAAGGTTTGTCCTTTGCAGGCCTTACTGTTGGCTTGTTGACTCATCCTCACTGTTTCATCATTCTAGTTACAACTCCTACCTGGTCTTAAAGAGATACCTTCTCATCCTGTCCTTTTCAGAAGCCTTGTTGGCGGCAGAGCACGTGAAAGGTGATGTCAGCATTTCTGTGGAAGAAGGGAAAGAGAATGTTCTTCGTGTTTCTGAGTAAGTGCTTTTGCATCTTAATTTTTCAGTACTAGCGTTTAAAAACATTCAGCTTTGAATATTGTATGCTGCTTTCACTTGCAAATTAGGCAGGCTGTTCCTAGAAAGAATTATGCCTCATCATCCTGAGGAACAAAATGCAGAGGCTTCTGCTTGTCAACTAGCTGCGTGGATCTACTCATATCTTTTTTAAGAATTAGGAGTGCAGAAAAGGATTTTTACCTACGCCTTTATTCTATAATTATTTTGGTGGGAAATTAGAACTACTTAAAGTCAGCTAGAACAGGAAGTAAGTAAATGTGCTCAATCCACAGCACAGATTGTCAGCCCTGGAGGAAGGAGACTGGTAAGGGATGAGGGATACTGGAGACTGAGCCCAGGACTGCTCATGCAGCACAGAAAGTCTCTTCGCCAGGCCTTTTAATTTTGGTACTTTGCTTTCATTTTTTTATTTGTTTCTGGCTTTTTGGATGCTTATTTCTGTGCAGTCTGAGGTGGACTTCAGCACCCCACAAGTAGCCCAGGCTGGGGAATTTTGATCGTCTTTCCTTGGGCTGGGTGGGAATGCAGGTGTGCACCAACATGCCCAGAAGATTTAAGTGTATTTTTAAGTTTTCCATGACTTGTCTGAGTTACACTTTATTTATCTTGGTCGCTGTCTGCTAAAGGCTTTCTTCAGTGACTGGCTTTTTTTCTGGATTGAAAGAAATGAAAGCTGCTAAGCTCTGTGTTTTGTTCCCGGGTGATCTGGCTGAGCTGGTTGTGTGGGGAACCTCTGCGGTTTCTGCCTTGGTTCTTACACCCTCCCGCTCCCAAGATCATCCAAGAGCGCCTCCAGTTCTGCTAGCGTTGGCTTCGAGGTTGCCTAGCAGAGTGAGGCCTGAGATTCTGCTTTCTGGAACTTGCTTTCAGCCGGTGCTTGGTATAGCTCACTTCCCTCTGCCACCCCAAGTGTGGGTTCCATCATTGTTTCATGTCTTTCTTTAGTCTCTTTATTTTATGGCTTTGTAGTGGGTTTTTAATCAGTTCTGACAATGTCGGCTTGGGTGTTCTAGAGATAGGGTTTGGCAGCATTACCTGGGCCAGCACCTCTGAACTCTAGTGCTCATCCTGCTTTAGCCTTCTGTAGCTGGACTGTAGGAGCAGCCTTTGGTCCTGGCTGTGGCAGGGTGTGGTGGTGTTCTAGCTGCCCTCTTTAATCTGAAAGTGTCTAAAACTAGCTTCTTTTCTTAGTGTTGGGGTTGAACCCAGTATCTTGACACTGAACTACACCCTCAGCTTTTTTATATTTTTAAGTTTTAAGACAGGGTCTTGTTGCTTATAAGTCTTCCTGCTTCAGCTTCCCGAAGCGCTGGGATTACAGGTGTGAGCCACCGTTCTTGGTGCTCATGGGCCCGGTGCTGTGCTCACATATGGCAGAAGCCTTGGCTTCTTGGCCTTTATTTTGAGTCCCTGTTTTCCCCCATATCCCAGTTATGTGTTTATATTTTCATGACTGTACAGACTATAGAAAATAAAAGAAAGAAGGAAAGTTATGGAACATTTGTTGAGAAGGGGAATGCTGGGTTTAGATGGCTATTTCAGAACAGATTGCCATTTGATAGAAAAAAAGAATAGATTAGCAGAGCTATTTTTTAAAAATTTTGTTTGTTTGTTTATTTACTTATTTGGTGCATGATCTTGCTAGACAGTTGACACTCGTAGCGATCCTCCTGTCTCAGCCTCCCCAGTGCTGGGATTACAAGTATACATTACATTGCTGGGGTTCTGGGGCCAGCATGGCATGTGGTACTAGGGATCCAACCCGAGTCCTTGGGCTTGTCAGGCAAGTACTTAGACTGCTGAGCTATCTCCCGAGCCCATAGTAGAGCTATTGCTTAAAACAGTATGAGTAAAGAACACTAAATATGGTAAGGTCTATACTTTTGCATTTTTCCTTATGTCTTGTAACTTTGCTGGCTTGCTAGAGCAGCCACAGTATCTGACCTCTGCTTGTGTTCTAGAAATGTGGCGTTCACAGAAGTTAATTCCATACTTCGGTACCTGGCTAGAGTCGCAAGTGCGGCTGGGCTGTATGGCACTAACCTGATGGAACATGCTGAGGTAAATACAAATGTTGTGCGCCGTATGCTTGCTATTTCTGGTCTCGCTGGTGTTGTGCAGTGTGAAATGTTGAGCCCAGGACCTGCTCATGCGAGGTGAGCACTCTACCACTGAGCTTTAGCCCAGTCTTCTTTGCTTTTTATTTCTGAGGTAGAATTGCACTTGAGTTGCCTGGGCTGGCTCCACACTTGAGTCCTCCTGCCTTGACCTCTAGAGCAGCTGCTATTACAAGGGTGTACTACTTTGCCTAACTGTAGCGCTGGGGTTTTGGGAGCCTTGTCATCTTACGAGAATATTCTACTTGAGCATGTGAACAGAATGTTATAGAACAAATTTAAGAAATGTTCATCTTGTTCTTAATTTTCAGAAAAATTCTCACAGTGGAGGTTGAACTTAGGAGGCTAGCTAAGTATGCATGACCCCTGGGTTTGATCCCTATCATGGCAGGAAAAAAGACCCTTTTTATACTTCTTACTTTTTTTTTTTTTTTTTAAAGAATTTTTTATTTTATTTATTTATTTTTTTCTTGTTTCAGAACCTTTGTTTGTTTATTCACGCATTTTCATGGCCGGCTCAGTCCGCCCTGAAGGCAGGGCTGGCACAGCATGTGGTGACGGGGATCAAACCGCGGTCCCTGAAGCCACCCAAGCTTTCCCAAGCAGGCGCTTTAGAGCACTGAGCCATCCTGCCGGGCCCCTATATTTCTTACTTTTGAATATTTGTTCCCAGGCCACCTTTATTGCTCTTTTAGAGCCCTGGCATTTTGTAGGTGGGTAGCCTGTAGAGCCCATCCGATCCAGCTTTGCGTAGGGCGGAGGACTTAGCAAGAATCAAGAACTGCATTGCTCCTGGTCTGGCTCTCAGGGTAGAATCAAAGTGCGTGCTTGACACGGTTACCAGAGCCAGAACTCTCAGTGCTGCTCTGGAGATGCTAGTTTTCCTGAATCCGTATTCTACTCCAGTTTTCCTAAACTTAGTAACATTCAGAATATAGATGATTGTAACTGTTTGCTTTCTAGTTCTTTGAGTGATTAACCTACTTGGCCAGTCACCATGCTTTGGGTTGTGTCACTTGATTAGATTACTCCTCCCTCCCACCAGCTCTCAGTATTTTTCTTTCTTGGATCACCTGTTTGCTATGTCCCCCTGGCATGGAAAGGTCACAACAGAATGTAACCTTTATCTGAGTGCCACTGTATTTCCCAGGCAGCCAGCATCAATTCCACATAATGGTGGCTTCTATAACTTGAGGTAAGACATGGTTCTGACTGAGGAAGGCAGTCTTGCCGAAGTGGTGCACATTGCTCCAGTTAGCTAGCACCATTTCTCTTGGTCTTTTTTTTTAAAGCTACACTGTGGAGTACATGTCTTTGCTTTATATTCACAGATTGATCACTGGCTGGAGTTTAGTGCTACAAAATTGTCTTCATGTGATTTGTTTACTTCTGCAATCAATGAGCTGAATCATTGCCTCTCTCTGAGAACATTCTTGGTTGGGAACTCCTTGACCTTAGCAGATTTTTGTGTCTGGGCCACCCTAAAAGGTATTAGCTGATAATTCCATTTAAAATATTCTAGTTTCCTTCCCATTTTCTCTCTCCCTCTCCCCTCTTTCTCTTTCTCCTTTTTAAGTCCTGAGTACCTGAGACTGTAGGTTTGTACCATTGTGCCTAAGATATTCCATTGTAATTGTTAAATATTTTAGTAAGAAGCGTGTGCATTTGTCTGTATACGCATATGCATGTATATACATGTACATATCTGCGTTTGCACATAAGAGGTACAGTCTAGAAATGTGGTGTCCTAGTTTCTTATTGGAGAGTCTTCAGTTCATAATCAGCTGCCTCCACGGCAGGACAGCAGGACAGGGCAGAACCCGTTGGTGGCATGGCAGTGCGAGACAGCGCAACTTCCTTCTTGGCATTTTGATTCCAACCTGGCTAGGAGCCGACTGGTTGGTGCCACACACACCAGAACTGTACTAAGCCTAGGATCCTGTGTCCAAGATCCAGTCACTCCCACCCTCTGAATTCCTGAAGCTTTGGAAGGACTTCTGGATTTAAACCCAAACATACAGTGAATGTTTAAGTTAACATTTGTGGGGAGCTGGCGAGATGGCTCAGTGGTCTAAAGCGCCTGCTTAGACAACCATAGGGACCTCGATTCAATCCCAGGCACCACATGCTGCACCAGCTCCACCCGAGGGCAGGCTGAGCCAGCCAGAACATACATACATATATACATACACACATACATACATACATGAATGCGTACATACATAGTTTAGAAAAAAGACATTCGTGGCAGTAAGAGACACATCGCCATGAATCCCCCCGTAACGCTCCCTCCTGCTGTGAACGCTCTTCTGCCCGCCTTCTCGCCACTTTCTGCGGCAGCTCTGGGGAGCCCTCCTTCCTGACTGTCTTCAGTCACACTGTCCTGTTTCTGTCGATGTCCTCTGCAGATTCAGCTTGTTTTACCTTCCATGAGCATTTTGAATTTGGGAAGAGCCAGCAGTCAAATGTTGCCAGATCTGGCGATACGAGGGGTGAGAATGTGCCGTGGTGTTTTACCAGCCTGCCTTCCTGGGGCTGGCACTTGGCAGCAACATCTAACATATTTTTGATCACACCTCGTAAAGACGTGAAGAAAGACTTGTAGAAGGGCTTCAGAAAGTGGCAAGAATAATAGGCTAAGTGTGTTCAAAGTCAGAGGCTCTAGTAGCAATTGTCCCCTTAGGCAGTGATTCCTTATAGTGTACGTGGGTCATGCCCAGGCAAGGCACCAGGCTTCCTCACAGGGAAACAGCCCTTCCCGCTGCCCTGTGTGCTGTAGGTGGTCCCTGTGTCTGCTGCCCTTGGGCCTCCTGTTGCCCTTGCCTTTAGAGCTGCTGTCCTGCTCCTGCCAAGGAGCCTCTGGCCCCTCGGCAGCACCCTCCTGCTCAGCCCTTTGACTTATGGCAGAGTCTTGTGAAAGTGCTGAGGCCGGGCTCGAACTTGGAGCCCTGCTGCCTCCGTCTCCTGGAGTGCATGGCTTACGTTACAGGTGTGCACCGCCACACGCAGCCACGAGTGACTTCTTGTTCTTTCTACTTGATGTTCTTAAAATTTTCCTTGATTGTGAAATGAAGTCTTGGCCTTACAGTGGGAGGTAAAGGTAGGATCTAGTGTTAGGGAATGTCAGTGAATTGAACTTAATTCTGTGAAACACATTATAATATTAACAAACATTTGTGTGTAGAGGCACAACTTAAAGCTAATCTAATTCACTTAAGTTAACAATGACAATTTTAAATTTGGACATTTATTGGATGGTTTTGGCATGTGTTTGCTGACAGAAAATGCTGTGTGGCAGGAAGAGTTGAAGCAAAGCAAAGGCCCAGTGCACGTGAAGCGCTGGTTCAGCTTTCTCGAGGCCCAGCGGGTATTCCAGTCAGTCAGTGCCAAGTGGGGCGTCGCAGCCAGCCAGGCCCGGGCGGTAAGCTGCCGCATTTTCTTTTCTTTTTTTTCTTCTCTCCCTTCCGCTCCCCTCCCCTTTCCTGCCCTCCTCTTTCTTTCTTTCTTTCTTTCTTTCTTTCTTTCTTTCTTTCTTTCTTTCTTTCTTTCTTTCTTCCTTCCTTCCTTCCTTCCTTCCTTCCTTCCTTTCTTTCTCTCTTTCTTCCATTCATTCATTCATTCATTCAGTACAGGGTCTACAGGGTTTCACTATGTAGATCAAACTTAGTGATCCTCCTGTGTGTAGCCTTGCAAGCATTGGGATTGCAGGTGGTGGGTGCCACCATGCCTAGTTTCAATTGCTGTCTCAGCACACCTGGGCGGCAGGACCAGCAGGGTTTGTGGTGCTGTGGACCAAACCCCAACCCCTGCTCTCTGCCTAAGCAGGTGCTTTAGTCTGCTGAGCTAGCTGGCTGGCCCAGTTGCCCCCTTCTTTCTTTGTGACCCTGACACCTCAGTCTAGCTGAAGTTACAGGTTTCAAAAGAAAAGTGTTAATTTCTGTTCACAAAGCTTATTTTCTTTTTCTTTTTGTACCTAGTGCAGGGTCTATGGGGTCTCACTACATAGATTAGACGCGCAGTCTCTCCTGTTTTCTGCCACCCAAGCACTGAGATTATAGGCGTGCACTAGCATGCCCAGTCTCAGTTGCCTTCCAGTGTGCCCTGGGGCTGGGGCCAGCGTGGCATGCTGGGGATCCAGGACCAAGCCTGGCCGCTGCACTCTGACTAAGCAGACACATTACTATGCTGAGCTATCTGTCCTGCCCTTACAAAGCTTATTTTCCTTTTTAGAAATGAGCGAAGGATTTTAGAATCCACCACTTTTAAGTCTTGGTTTGAATTTTTCTGTTCAGCTAGCTACATAAAATGTAAAAGTCCTTATCCTTTTTTTTTTTTTTTTTTTTCCTTTTGGTGCTTGGGATTGAACCTAGAGAGTGTTTAGCTACACCCTGATCCCTGTGTCTGTGTGTATTTTTTTTTTCTGCAAATTGTCCTTTTTTATTTTTTTAATTTTATTTATTTATTTATTTATTTTGGCTTTTTGAGACAGGGTCTCACTGTGCAGTTCAGGCTGGCTTTGAGCTCACTTTTGTAGCCCAGGCTGGTCTCGAACTCGCAGCGATCCTCCTGCCTCAGCCTCCCAGGTGCTGGGATTACAGGCGTGAGCCACCACGCCCGGCTCAAATTGTCCTTTTTTAAATTATTTTTTAAAATTTTTATTTTCCCTGTGTTTTGAGACACAATACTGTCAGGTTGCTGCACCTGGCTGTGAACTGGAAACCCACGGCAGCCTCTTAGTGGTTGGGGTGGGAGCCTCGGGCCACAGTGCCTGGCAGAGCACTGGTCACACAGAGCTGCACCCGGCCTTCAGTCTCTTCATGGGTGTGCATTGTCTTCCTGAACCTTCTGCGTGTGGCTCTGCTTCTGTCTGTACTGCAGGGTTTACCGCAGGCGCTCTCACGTGCCGCTGTAGTGATCTCCCCGAAGGCCTGTCACCCGCCTCTGTGCTCTGGATTTGTTTCGGGGGCGGTTCTGCTTCGACAGTGCCTCGATTGCAGGCATGCACCTCCACACTGGGCTCTGCGGTCTTCTGCTAATCTTTCAGGCAGAGTAGCGTGGACAGGACAGTGGGAATCTCCTCAGCCCCAAGGAGGCTTTCCTCAAGATTATTTTTCCATGTCAAGTGTCACCCAGTTGTGTTTCCTGATGTTTTTTGGGTGCGGTGAAGTTTGCCAACTGCTGTCTGTATAGTTAAGCTGCCTCAGCTTACTCAGTTGGTTTTCCTAATAGTCTTTGCTAATCCTTCACTAGTTTTTTTTTTTTTTTCTTTTCATCTAATTGCTAAGAATTCCTGTTATTCTCATATCTGGTGGTCTGCTTTCTGTCCTTCCCCACGGTACTGCTTGTGCTGGGGGCCTCCTTGCCCTCTGCGCAGTTAGGTGCTTATCCACAGCCTGAGCTTTATCAGCTTCTTTCTCTGAACTGTCCAGGATATTGTCTTAGGAAATGTCGATGCATTATTCCTTTGCCCCTGAGGCGTCCTTGTGGCCCAAACTGCAAAAACTGGGGTTAAGTACACCTGTAGTTTAGTCTCAGCCCTGGCCCGGCATTGCTGGCCACGGCCTGCCCTTCCAGCACGGCCACCTTCTGCACCCTGGGCCCTTTGCTCTAGCTGCATGGCCGCCCACTCCTTGGCCAGCCTGCTGTGTGCTCTTTTGAGCTTTTCCTCAGAGCTTCTGCTGTGTCCCTTCCCTGAGGCTCTGATGACACCCGCATGCATGCTGCTACATTCCTCACCAGCTCAGGGTCCTCCAGCTTGAGACGGGGCTGGCTGTCCTTTTAGGGTGCCTAGCGCAGAATGGAAACTGTTCGTTGAGTGAATGTATCCCTAAACATTTTACCATGTGACTCTTTGTTGTTGCGGACATTGTTTTTAGGCACCAGAGAAGAAACAAGATGTGGGGAAGTTTGTGGAGCTTCCAGGCGCAGAGATGGGCAAGGTCACCGTCAGGTTTCCCCCAGAGGCCAGTGGGTAAGGAGA
>PVJA010039917.1:0-18846 GCA_004027025.1 Myocastor coypus | reverse complement strand
GCTGGTAAGCAACTGGAAGATGGACGTACTTTGTCTGATTACAACATTCGAAAGGAGTCTACCCTTCATCTTGTGTTGAGACTCCGTGGTGGTGCTAAGAACAGGAAGAAGTCTTACACCACTCCCAAGAAGAATAAGCATAAGAGAAAGAAGGTTAAGTTGGCTGTCCTGAAATACTATAAGGTGGATGAAAATGGCAAAATCAGTCGTCTTCGTCAAGAGTGCCCCTCAGATGAATGTGGTGCAGGAGTTTTCATGGCCAGCCACTTTGACAGATATTATTGTGGCAAGTGTTGTCTGACTTACTGCTTCAACAAACCAGAAGACAAGTAATCATGAAATAAAAAACTTCAGCTAACACTTAGCAGTTGAATTTTATTGCCTGTTCAAGGAAGTGGTTTTGAGCATCAAAAACTGATGGTCATATTTTGACACCTACCCACCATAATGTGTTTCTGCCATTATGTAAATTTTGTTTTGGGGAAGGTTCAAGATATTGCAGAGTGCCTGCTGATGGAAAGAGCTTGATGTTTTCATGATGGTGAAGTCAAGTTTCTTGATCTCAATGCTAAATAATAAAGGTCAGATAGTTCCTTGTGGGAAAAAAAAATAAGGGAATATATATATATATATATATATATATATATATTTAAATGTACAAATGAAGTTATTATACTCCCAAGCACTGATGAAACTGTATAAATACCAAATAATTATACTGATTTGAATCAGGTAAGCCCTTAGAGGAATCAAGTGTTTAAAAACTCATTTCAATCGAGGAAAGACACAACTTTGGAGAAAGAGGAGAGGAGACCTAACATGGTGGGGCTATTGCGATTAGAGGTCAAAGTACTGGCTGGAAACACAGAGAAAGCAAGCAAGCAACCTGCTACAGCACTGACCACCAGAGCACCACGGTGCTGCCCAAGGTACCTGAGCAGCAAGCCCCCGGGAAACATGGAAGCAGCCAGCACCTCATTGAGGTGCAAGATGTCATCCTGTACTTCCCAAGGCAGCTGGGTTCATCCTGCGAGGCAAGATAAGTCAATAGCAGGCTTATTCTCTCTGCAAAACAGCTTTGATATCTCAGAAAAAAGTAGGCTTTTAGGTACTGGGGGGAAAAGCATAGGAAGAAACAAAAATGAAATAAATGTACTTTTCCCTAAAGATAAGCAAAAAGGGAAGCTGACTTTTGAAAACTGCCTCTGACAACAGCAATTATAAGTACATAAAAGTAAGGTTGGATCATACACTATACAGTAGTAAGTTACTTTGCTGAGGTCATTCTGCACTAAATTAATTTTAATCTCTTCCTACACTATTCAAAAATGCAATCCATTGTGAAGGTAAGATGTTTAAAAACAACTCTTCTAACTAATAAAATAAATATAAAGAATATTTTCTTTTCCAAAATGTCAGGAAATCTTTTAAAACTAGATATTTTATTTTCTTCTCAAAATTAAGGAGGTTTTTCCATGACATTTTGGTCAGAGCAAGACAAATTCTAGACACAAGGCTGACACTTTTATCTTTGAACATTTACGATGAGTGCAATCACCACCTGATTTTCAAATCTGCTATCAATAGTTCTGCTAAACCACAAATATGTGGTTTATAATAAACACATATCAGGTTTGTGTGGCTCTGAACTATTTTAGCATCCTTCTATTACCAAAGAATATTACTATCCTAGAATCAAGACTGGAAATATTTTTCCTCATTTTAAATATCTTTCAATTTGCTATCATGATGACAATTTAGGAACAATATTCTTGTATATAACTTTCACTATCAAGATTAAAAGACAAAGATATTCTTTTTCTTAAACCTAGAAATACAAAAATTAAACTGACAAAGCAAAATAAAAGAAAACCAAATTGAACTAAAATATCAGGCATGAGAAATCTATATTACTGAACTGAATGCTATATTAAGTATATTAGAAACAAATCAGATGGCAACTTGCAAATACATGTTTATGTTTTTATATGTTGAAACCCTGCCGGTATTCAAGTTATTTACTGTAGACTGTTGCAACAGAATTATGAGTGTGGCGCCCTCTGCTGTGTCTTCCACGCACAAACTGAACCCAGTAACAATTTGTTTAAAAAATGAAACTTTTGAGGCATCAAGTGAAAAATCATTTTTCAATCCATGATTATTTTATACCTAAGATTATATGTCATAACCAGATTTAATTTATTGGAACAGCGCTTAAGCAACTTATTAAGTGAAACATCAAATAGATTGTTCTTTTAAAATAAAAAGTGAAAGAAAAGAAAAAACAAATAAAAGAAAAAGAAAGGGGACAGAGAGGTAGCTCAGCAGTCTAAGTGTCTGCCTGGCAAGCTCAAAGACCCAAGTTTGATCCCTGGTACAACATGCTGTGCCAGCCCCCAAATGGAGCCTGTCACCAAAAGCGAGTGTGGTGGCACGAGCTGAGACAGGAGGATCACTATGAGTCTGAGCTACAGAGAGACGCTGTACCAAATGAATAAATATAAATAAATACATAAATAAACAAATTACTTTTAAAAAATAATAAAAACAATGGAAAATGTAAACCAGTGTGATGAACACAGCTCTAATCTCAACACTCCGAGAGATTGAGGCAGGAGGGTCACAAGGTCAAGCACAGCCTGTACAATTTAGGAAGGTCCTGTTGCTCAGTGTCAAGGTTCTGAGTTTAATCCACAATCCCAAAGGGGTAGGGGGGGCAGGGAATATGAAAGTTACACCAAACATGTTTAATGGGTCTAATTTTTTTTGACACTTCTAATACTTAACAAAATATTTAGATTTAGATTTTTAAAACAATGCATTATAGTAAGCTATTTTAGTAATTTTATCTAATTTTCCTGGTTTGTTAGTTCAATCAATTGAAACTTATCTTCAATTGACAAAAGCAAAACTGTGCATATTATTATGTTTTATTAGAGAAAAAAACAGAAGTGTAAGAGGGACTCACAATGAGTAACAATTAATAAGCAGCTTCCATATACTGAGAGTCCACTAAGAGGAACACAGGTGCTATACACTTTCTACACATTGCATACAGTCTTAAGAAATGGAAAACATTGGCGCTCACAGAGACACTATAAAATTGCTCAAGACAACGCTCAAGCCAGGACTGAAACATACGGGGGTCCCACTGCAAAGTCTCAAAACTGTCCTTCATCAATTCCATGCAATGCTCCCCTTCTTTACTGCAACAACTTATGCATGCATGGGTACAAGGTGACAAGGAGAACATCAGAGAAGGATGAGATGACTGGTCCTCGGCACAGTAACAACTTGGGCCTTCAGGGACTTACTTTTATTTTATATAATGCTGCCAGCTAGTGGCCCTATTTCATACTGAGTCATAAGCAACAATGCTTGATTTTTTTTTTTTAATTTCTGAGTCAAAAACTGTGCACTTTCCTTCCAAAATCATGTTTCAAAACAATATATGACATCATGATATTTAGCCTTACCCCCACCACCACTGCTGGGGGCTCTCTCCCTGATGAGCCCAGTGAAAATAAGACATCTGCCTAGCCAAGAAAGAATTCAGTTAAATCCCCAAAAGAGAAGCCCACGACCTTATCCTAAACACTTTAGAATAACCTCAGGGTACTTACAGATTCTTTAGAGACAAAATACCTTTCTACACAAAGAATGTGAGTCCATGATAGAGCACTGGGCTCTGGGCTCAATTTGCAGCACCACAGAGAGGAGGACAGGGCAGGGCCAGAAGCACAGGGAAGGAAGAAATGCTTTCCAGGATGCGGACAGAACAGAAAACTTACTGTCTGAGCATTACAGGACCTTACCTATGAAAGTTCTCTATATATGATGTCTATATATGTCCCCTGCTGCTGGAACAGCACTGCTACTAAAGTATATTTAGGTAATAAGTACAATTCTCAAGTTTTACTTGAGAAAAAGTGTAAGTACTACTTTTACATTTTATTTTTTTTAATTTTTTAATTTTATTATATTTTATTTATTTATTTGTGTGATGGCTGGCTCAGCCTGCCCTGGGGGTGAAGCTGGCACAGCATGTGGTGCCAGGGATCGAACCGAGGTCCCTGTGGTTGCCTAAGCTTGCCTAAGCAGGCGCTTTAGACCTTTGAGCTATCTTGCTGGCCCCTACTTTTACATTTTAAATGGTCACATTTCACTAGTAATTCACTATCTTAGGATAAATATCTTACCCAACAAGCAAGAAAGAGTACAGAACTTCATTATTTTTTTTTTAACTCAGTGACATAAAGATATTCTTGGTTGATTTTTTTCATAGTATGACATTTTAGGATTACTTAAATCCAGGGATGGTGGCACACACCTATAATCCTGGAACTTGGGAGGTTTAGACAGGAAAATTGCTACAAGTTCAAGACCAGCCTGGGGGCTACAAAAGTGAACACAACACCAGCCCAAACTGCATGGTAAGACCCTGACTAAAAGAAAAAAAAATATTTAAGTAATTTTCTCAGGGAAGAAATACATCACCATTTAATTAGAGGCTTAGATGAAAGTTCAATATATTACATAGCACTGTAATAATTCATGAAATAAAGGCACAGTGGTATTAGGTGCATTAGCATCATGGAAAGTACGCTCTGGGCTTAACCTATAGTCAAAGAGCAAAGCAGAAGACAGTTGACTAGAAAGCACCAAAAGCACAGTAATGAAAGAAATAGATCCTCAGTTGGATTAACTTTGTGACTTTCATTGTCACACTGAGAACAAGAAACAAAAAGGACAATACTGAAGACTCCATGGTCCTTCTGACCTACTGCGTGTGTGCCGCCACCCCCCACACACACACTCCTGTACAAGGTAAAAAATGCCATAGCTCATTTATTTTTTTTCAATAAACATTACTTTTTTTTTTTTTTTTTTTTTTTTAACAGTTGACACATTGTATATTGTCCTCACAATAGTTATATAGAGCACAGGGTGTGGGCATGACCATAGTTCATTTAGTATGCATTTTATACAAGACTTAATTTGCAGCTAAAGACAACAAAAGTCTATTAAAGATAGATTAGTAAGTATAATAAACACTGTGAAAACGTTAAAAACCAGTTAAATTAGTTTTATAAAATATTGGGGGACACCCACTCAGGACCCCCCTCCTGTCCCTCTCTCAGACAAGAGCTTTCTTTCTCTCAATAAATATGTTCTGCTCATTAAAAAAAAATAAATTAAATACACGTCTATAGAGATAGTGTATAACTTACAAATATTTCCTGTATTGTCAAAGCTGGTAAGAACGTCTTCAACATTCAAGGATCCACTATTACACCTACAAAGAAACAAAGTATTTTTATCAAGGATTCTGAAATAATAATATATCTAATTTTTTAAAAAGCTGAAACTATGATATACCCAGTATGAATAAATCCTTCTATGTTATATTTTTAAAATATTTTCTGCCCACTAGAGGGAGATCAAAAAAATCAGAATAGTCTATAGAAAACTTAATGCAGTAATACTTCTTGATTAATTAACATCCTAAATATTATTTTTTAAAATGCCACTGCTATTTTAGTTTCACAAAGGTTAACTTCTTAACCTTGCAGACCAGCCCCATCACAAAGAAAACACACTACATTGAGAGATTCTTAACATCAAAGAAATGATCACCTCCAGAGCCACACTCAATGACAAGTTTCCTTCAGGACAGCAAACAAATTCAGACCTTCAATCACTAAGAACTCACCACATGCTTTAGGTCTGCCCATCCTATCTGCAAGGAATTCTAAATGTCAGCAGCCCAAGTTTCTGTAGAATCCATGGACCCAAAGGTCAAGAGTTCACAGGGTTTGGGTTGGGTTACTTTTCCACTGGTGATTGGTGCTGATCTACCTTCTATATTCTCTTGAATAAAATTTACACCTACTTTAGGATGCTTTAAGAATGTATGGTAATTATCTATTGCTTATAAAAATGTATCTCATCAATATTCCTTTAACTTTCATTAAAACTCTTTACAAATATACAGTTTTATGAATTCAGTGAAGTCCCTTCAAAAATTCATATTTAAATTCTAACTGCCAGTAGCTCAGAATGGAACTCTACATCCTTAATGCAATATAACTGGCATCATAAGAAGAGATGAAAACGCAGACAAAAGGGGCACCCGTGCAAAGTCAGAGGGCGGCAACCCGCAAACAAGAGACCTCCGAAGGAAGTCAGCCTGCCAGTCCCATGGCCTCAAGCTTCTAGCCACACAACTCTGAAAACATAAATTTCTGTTGTGTGAGCCATCCAGCCTGTGTATTTTGTCTTGGCAGCCTAAGAAAACTACTATGGCACATATAATAAGAGAATGCTTGTAAATTATCCCCATCACACACCAAAAAAGCTTTTTATTTCTATCACAGACATCTAGTTTGTTGACAGGATGACTATGTAAGACTAAAATACATTATCTATAATCTATGAACAGGAAATTTGGGATACCACTAAGGTATAGGCTGTAATAATACAGGTTTTCTTATGTCCTGAGTCCTCACTGACCTTGAAGGACTAGAGCCAAAATATTGGCTATCCTTTTAGCCCTTCTTTTTCTCTAATATTTTGATCTGCAAACTTAAGTTGTTAGCCCTCCAGAAGAAAGGCTTAATGATCTTGTTCCCTATAATATATGTACTTGAGCTTATTGACGATGTATAGTGTGCCTAAGGAGAGTTACCTAGAGAGAAAACATTCTCTCAGGCTTTCACAGAGAGCAAATTGGTCAAGCAATGGCCATGACTCATCCAGAGGGCTGACACTGACAAAAGATGTACAAAACACTGTACATGGTTTCAGGGTAAATCCTGAGGGGATTTAACTGACCTTGTCAGATACAAAAGTTACATTACTTTGTTATATAGGTCTTGATTTATCTTGGTCTTAACCATCCAACAGAAAAGTCTTAACAATGTGGTATAAAAAGTAAAGCTGAGCTGTAAAAGGCTCAAGTCAACAGCTTCTGAAATCACCAGTTCTGCTGATAACCCACTACTATTATGGACTATAGGACTATATATACAGCTGCTTTCTCTTTGTTTAATGAGAAGAAAGATTTGTACTAATAGTGTGTAGACAAGATATCATGTCTGAATCTTGTGCTCTGAACAAGTACTACAAAGACAACAATATGCAATGTATTAATTATTGTATCTGTCCTACTAACCTGTTGTCAAATTGTCTCATTGCTATTTCTTTCTCATTAATATTAATAAAAATAAATAAATAGAAAATTAATAATTAAACAAGGAAAAAAATACATTATCTACACTCCTAACTGGCCAAATGAAATACTAGGCTCGAAAAATACTACAACCCAAACACAAAACAAAGTTACCAAGCACAAATCAAGCCCTCGTGGTAACACAATGACTACATCTGCTGTGAATCTAAGGTTTTACGTATGGATGAGATTACTTACACCAATGCCATGGGAAAATACAGCAAACAGTAAGATAAAAGCAAAAGCAATTAACATCTAATATATTTAACATCTAATATTTAGTATTTAATATCTAATATATAAGATGAAGTGTTAAAATGATTAGCAATATAGCATAGGACTAAAAAACTTTTTCTTAGTTATTAAACCAATATATAGTTCCTTCAAGAAGTTGCTCATTATTCTAATATACATAGAGAGACAACCAGGATTATTTTGATGTACACAACACAAATCTCACTGTATGCTCAGGCATACAGTTCATAAACAACTGACAGGACACTGTTAATACTGTTTCATAATTTATGTTTTCTACTTAATGTGTTATAAACTATTTCCCACATTAAGAAATCCCCTGGAACATGATTTCAATGACTTGGTAGCAATTCAATGATTGTCTATGCCACAATTTACTGAACCAATGCTACATGTTAAATTTTAACACTGTACTGATTTTTGTGCATATATACACATAGCTGCAGAGTATGCTTGTGAAAAGTATCACTATGAACATTCTCCCACTCTCAACCTCTCTCTCCCTCCTCTCTCTCTCACACACACAAAAATCAGGATGAAATAACTATTTGAAAACTGATATAAATGTTTGATAAAAAGGTACAAACGTTTGGCATAGTGTTATGGTTTGTGTATAGGTGTCCCTCTAAAGCTTCATACAGTCATGGGGTGGCTTCTGGAATTTGTAATCTATTATTGTGAGAATGGGTGCTGCACCTCCCCTGGGGCACGTGACTTGCATTTCAACGTAAGAAAGAAAGAAAGAGATGTTAGCTGCTTGAGCTGCTGCTTCCTCTCTCCCTGCTCTCTTGCTCTTAGCTGCCACCATGAAAGGTTGCCCTCTGCCTTGTGCCTCTCTGCCTTGGAGCCAGTTGAATATAGACTGAAACCTCCAGTAACTGTGAGCTAAATAAACCTTTCCTTCCCTCATTTTGAGTGTTGGGTATTTGTCCCAGCAACAAGAGAAGAGTAACTAAGATACATAGTTAAATATTTCTAAAATTGAGAGCCGGGCATGGTGGCTTACATCTGTAATCCCAGCACTCAGTAGACAGAAGCAGGATTGTTGAGTTGAAGCCCAGCTTGGGCTACAAAGTGAGTTCAAGGCAAGCCTGAGTTGCATAAAGAGACCCTGTCTCAAAAAGACCAAAAAAAAAAAAAAAAAAAAAATCTAAAATTGGGATAATAGAAGTGAAATATATATTGTAAGAGTTTAAAATCCTATTCAAAATAAACAGTAAGACTTTTAGAGTCAGCTCTGAAGCATAGCCCATCCTTCCATCCTCCTTTTGTTCATTCCATGCGAGCAGTACATGGTTCACATACCCTGTGTTGGTGGTCCATGCACCGAACACATCTTAAATCCCTTTCACCCCTCCCCACCCTCCCATGTTCCCTTGCTCCTCCATCCTTTGGCCCCCTCCCCTTCCCATCTGTCCCCTCCTTCCTGTTATCTAGCCTTTATTTTGCTCCTTACTTCTGCTTCGGGTTTCTCTTTAAGAGAAGCCATGTGATACTGAAGCTTGTGACTGACTTACTTCTCTTAACATCAGTCTCAAGGTGGATCTATTTTCCTACAAAAATGGCTCAAGGGTCTGTGCTTCTTTCTGGCAGAGTTCCAGGACTTGACATATAAACACCATATTTTCCTTACTTGGCCATCTGTTGATGGACATACAAGGTGCATGCATGACTTAGCTATTATTTCTTGATAGTTTTACTTTATAAGGGAAAGAAAGTATATCCTATCATTTTGTTTTCTTTTCTTTTTTTCCCCTTTGGAGACAACAGTCTCATTACTAGGTAGAGTTTAATTCTCCTGTCTCAGCCCCTGAGAGCACCAGGACTAAAGGTGTGCACCATTACATCCAGCTTACTCTATACTTTCAAATAGGGTAAAAGGTGGACAGACAGTAAAGCTAATCCTACACCTTAAAGTACTTATCTTTTTTTTTTTTTTTTTTCTTGTTTCAGAACTTTTGTTCGTTTATTCACTCATTTTTATTATGGCCAGCTCAGCCCGCCCTGAGGGCAAGACTGGCACAGCATGTGGTGCCGGGGATTGAACCGCGGTCCCTGAAGCCGCCCAAGCTTTCCCAAGCAGGGGCCTTAGACCACTGAGCCATCCCGCCAGGCCCCTAAAGTACTTATCAAAATGAAAACTAATGAGGAAATTATTAGTTTAGAAACCCTGAAAGATAGCCTCTCATGAAAGAATACCAACAATCATTTTCAATAGTTTTAAGAATTACGGTTAAATATGAGAAAACTGTCATAATACAGCTCAATAAAAGTTCAGTTTGATTACTCTATTTCCTTTTGCTTGTTCTAAACTCAAGGACTGTTCTTTGTCCAATAAATCACCAACATATTTTATTCAACGGTCAACTCTATTAGATCCTATTTACTCTTGATCTTCCCGTTATTTACTTGTCTTATCCATACTGAGGGATTTTAAACTTAATGACCAATGGAGCAACAATTGAGAGATACACTGTTGGGGCAGTTAATCATTGAAAAGAAAAATAAAATTTAAAAGCTGCTGAAAGAAAAACATTGAGGTTAAAAAAAGATGTGGTGTTTTTATACAATGGATTATTACTCAGGTATAAAGAATGACAAACTCAAAGCCTTCATATATAAGTGAACATAGTTTGAACAAATACTCAAAAGTGAAACAAACCAGAAATATCATATAGTCTCCCTAATATAAGAACTCAAAAGAAAAAATAAAAATGGAAAGATAAAATATAGTTAAATGGAAAGCAAGAATTTAAGGAGTAAATAACAAAGACAGAGCTAGGAGAAAAATTAGGAAACATGATAGGGACAAAACCATATACACATTGTACACAAAAGATGGTTAAGACAATGGTCCTAAAATTCTCCAACAGGTTTTTGAAACTAGCTGGTAATTGGTAGAATTTACACCCTAATTATATATACTGATACCTGTGAACTAAGCAAATACACTGAGGATAGCAATGTGTAATACTAAAACCATGCTTGGAATACCTGTCATTCTGGTTTTCTAATTATGTGCTGCTTCTAATGTCATATCAATTATTGTTATACTCTCAAATGCTTGCTTAAAAATAAAAAAAGAAAGAAAAAGGGTAATAGAATATGAGACGAGGGGAAAAAAAAGCCATAGAAGTAAAATGCTACAATTTTATAAATGGTTAAGTTCATAAATATCTGTGTAACAAGCCAGGCGTGGTGGCTCACGCCTGTAATCGCAGCACTCGGGAGACTGAGGCAGGAGGATCGGTGTGGGTTCAAGACCAGCCTGGGCTACAAAAGTGAGCTCAAGGCCAGCCTCAACTGCATAGCGAGACCTTATCTCAAAAAGACAAAAATAATAACAATAATAATAGTAATAATAATAATAATCCGTGTAACAATGTGTATTTGTTCTTTTTTACATTCTATAGAGGTTTTAAAGTTTAGAATATGAACAACTGATGGAAAATACCTGTTTCATGTTATGTCTAAGGTGTTTGATATTCAGAAAGATAGTGATATTAAGCTCAAGTGCCTAAGTTATAGGGAATAATATTATTAAGCTTCTCTTCTAGATGGTTAACAGCTTAAGTTGGCAGTCCAAACAATTAGAGAAAAGCAAAGGATACAAGTATAGTCAATATTTTGGCCCTAGCCCTTCAAGGTCATTGAGAACACAGGACACAAAGAACCTGTACTGTGACAGCATATAACTCAGTAGAGTCCCAAATTTCCTGTTTGAGATTATGGGGCAGCAGAGGAAAGTGATCAGTGATGTATAGTGTGCCTAAGGAGAGTCACCTAGAGAGAAAACATTCTCTCAGGTTTCCACAGAGAGCAAAATGGTCAAACACTGGCCAGGATTTAGCCAGATGGCTGACACTGACAAAAGTTTTGCAAATCAAGCAGTACATGGTTCTTAGGTAAACCCTGAGGGGACCCGACTGACCTTGTCAGCTACAAAGTTACATATTTTTGTAACATAAGTCTTGCTTTATTTTGGTCTTACTCATCCAGCAGAAAAGTCTAACCATGAGGTATAAAAAGGAAAGCCAGATGAATATGCTGAGTTGTAAAAGGCTCAAGTCAACAGCTTCAGATAATGCCAGATGAGCTGATAATACACTACTGTTATGGATTGTTGGACTATATATACAGGTACTTTCTCTTTGTACAATGAAAAGATCTGTACTAATGATATTTAGATAAGAAATCATGTCTGCATCTTGTACTCTGAACAACCATGATGAAGATATTATGCAATGTATTAACTATTGTAAAAAATAATAATGAATTTCAAAAAATTAAAATCTAAATGAATCAAGAGGTTGAAACAATAGGTCAAAAGTACGACAGAGGCCAGTAAGATAGCTCAGCAGCCTAAAGTGCCTGCTTCAGCAAACTCAGGCAGGTGCAGAATACTGCTGTTCGATTCCAGGCACCACATACCTCACCAGCCCCAGCCCTCAGTATGGGCCGAGCTGCTTAAAAAAAAAAAAAAAAAAAAGTAGGACATAATCAAACATGACACCAAAATCAGACAACAAAAGAAAACCTAGGTAATTTGGACTTCATCAAAATTAGAAACTTCTATACATCAAAGGACACTGTAAAGAAAGTGAGAACCTACAAAATGGAACAAAAATATTTGGAAAAAAATGTGCATATCAAATGTCTAAAAAGAGCCTAGTGTCCAAAATATATTTTTTTGATTTCTCAAAATAGCTAGTACAGAGGAATTGTAATATTCCCACCATAATGTCTAAGATGGATATGCTATGTAGCCTTATCTGATCATTACACATTGCATATTGAAGTATCATACTGTACCCATAAATACATACAACTATGTATAATTTTTAAAATATTTTTAATTCTCACAGTTTCATAGCAGAAAGATAACCCAATTTTAAAATGAGCAAAAGACTTGAATACAAAGACCACATGAAGAAACATTCAATATTAGTCATCTGGGGAATACAAACTGAAACAACAAGGAACTATCACTTCACAACCTCTAAAATGTCTGTAAAAATTATTTTTTAAATAAAAGCTCAGCAAGTGCTGATAAGCATGCAGAGAAACTGGAACCCAGAAAAAATGTAAAACTGCACAGCCTCTGTGGGAGTTTGGCCATCCTGAAAAAGTAAAGCTTAAAGTAACTACATTACCTGGCAATTAATTTCACACCTAAATACCTAAGCAAGAAAATTAAAAGTATATGTTCATACAAAAACTTGTACATGAATATCCACAGTAGCATTTGCAAGGAACAAAAAGTAGTAACAACTCAAATGTCCATCAACTTATGATTGGGCATAGAAAACATGATCCATACAGTGGGATATTTATTACTCAGCCACAAGAAAGAAATGACATACTGATGTATGGTACAATTAAATGAATCTTATTAAAACATTATTCCAAGTGTAAGGCAGCCATAGAAGACCACATGTTATATTATTCCATTAACATGAAATGTCCAAAACAAACACATTCAAACAGAAATTTAAATTGCTGAGGGGAAAAAAGACAGGGAGTCACTGGAAATGTATACAGGTTTTCTCTTGGAAGTGATAAAAAGTTCCACAATAAAGTAATGCTGATGATTCATAACATAGAATACATTTTAAATATATTTTTAAAACACTGAACACTACACTTCAAAATGTCACTTTTTAAAAATGGAGTACCTAGGGCCAGCAAGACAGCTCAGTGGCCTAAATGATTGCTTAGGTAAGTGTATGGGCCAGGGTTCGCTAAGCCAGCGATAGAGTTGGGGTGTGTTGGAACACACCTGCAATCCCAGCACTAGGGAGGCAGGATAACAGAAAATAATGGCCTAATTTCAAATTAGGCTATGTGCACTGGGAAAATAGCTTGTTGGTCTAAGCACCTTCCTGGCAAGCTCAAGGACCTGAATTTGATTACTGGTACCACATACTAGGCCTGTCCTGAAACACCAGTCGTGCCATGCGAGCCCTGAAACCAGGCACAGTGGTGCAGGCCTGTAACTCCAGGGCTGGGGAGGCTGAGACAGGATGATGACTATGAGTCTGAACTGCATGGCAAGACCCTGTATCAAATAAATTTTTGAAAAAACTAGGCTGCTATTCATATAGCTTTTCATAATATAACCAAGACACAACTGTGTACTTCTAATTTATAAACAGCTACTTATTTATCTTCATAGAGTATTTATTCTGAATCTTAAAAACACATGATTGTCTCCAGAGACAGGGTACTGTAAAAGTTAAATATGCAGGCTATGTTCTCATTGTGTAAGATATTATCGATGCAGATAACTGGGTAAGGGCTAAATGCAATCTACTGTACTAATTATGCAACTATGTATAAGTCTGTAATTATGTATTTAAAAATAAAAGTGCTTCAAAAATACAGGTTGTAGAACCAGACCACGTGGGTGTGAACACAGGCACAATTACTATGTGACCTCAACTGAGCTACTGATCTCTACGCTTCACCTTCTTCATTCATGAAGTGAGAATAACAGTATTTGCCTCATAAGGCTGCTGTGTAGATTAAAGATATGAACCCGTGGAAATGTTCAAACCAGTGCTACTATCTAGTCGGCACAAATCACCAGCCATTATTAAGTTTACTATGATTATTTTAAAATTTAACTTCATCTTTAGCCCTAGAATTCTGTAGGTTTAAGGTATTGCTATTTTTGCCTTACTGATGTGGAAAAATACTATGCAGAATGGAAAAAAAATCAAAAGGGCTCATGAACTTGTCTTTTCTTCAAACTTAGGACTTAGTGTCATATTTATACAAGATTATTATGCTTATTCAAAAATGAGTATGTCACAAAGAACCATGCTATTTGGTGGCAAGCCTGTTTACAGCCTGGGCTGGATAATACTACAGAGTATGATGGCCCCCACGTGGCCTTATTTGCAAAGATCTCAACAACGTAAAATGCTGCATTTTCCCTAGCCACTCTTACCAGGGCCCTGAAGATGTCAGAAAACTCCTGCTACAATTTATGTACCTTGCATGTTATCACCAGTGAATATAAAGGAAAGTTTTAAACTTTATACCTGAAAACTTCTACTAACTAGGTCACTTTTTCATTTCCATAAGTGTATTATTTTCCAACTACTTAATCACCTTTATTCCTAGTTCACAGAGTTACAATAAAGATTATGTGAAATTAACTATATCAAAGTACCTGTCTACGTGGCCCAGAGTAAGTACTTAATGTGCTTTTCATTCTTTCATAACAAAGGACTAAATCAATTATCTGCATCACAGTGCAATGCAAAGGATGCGCGCGTTTGAATTAGATTTTCAAACAGCCATTTTTCCCATGCAGACAGCAGCAATCCAGACAAGATGGTGAAGGTCAGAGTGAACAGAGTTGGCCGTATTGGGTGCCTGGTCACCAGGGCTGCTTTTAACTCTGGCAGGGTGGATGTTGTGACCATCAGTGACCCTTCATTGACCTCAACTATATGGTCTACATGTTCCAGTATGATTCCTCCCATGGCAAGCTCCATGGTACCGTCAAGGCTGAGAACAGGAAGCTCATCATCAATGGAAAGGCCATCACCATCTTCCAAGAGCAGGATCCCACCAACATCAAGTGGAGTGATGTTGGCGCTGATACATGGTGGAGTCCGCTGGTGTCTTCACCACCATGGAGAAGGCCGGGGCTCACTTGAAGGGTGGTGCTAAAAGCGTCATCATCTCCGCCCCTTCTGCCGATGTCCCCATGTTTGTGATGGGTATGAATCACAAGAAGTATGACAACTCCCTCAAGATTGTCAGCAAGGCTTCCTGTACCACCAACTGCTTAGCCCTGCTGGCCAAGGGCATCCATGACAACTTCAGCATCATGGAGGGACTCATGACCACAATCCATGCCATCATTGCCACCCAGAAGACTGTGGACAGCCCCTCTGGAAAGCTGTGGCATGATGGCCACAGGGCTGCCCAGAACATCATCCCTGCATCCACTGGCACAGTGGACCCCACTCTTCCACCTTTTACACTGGAGCTAGCATCATCCTGAATGACCACTTTGTCAAGCTCATTTCCTGGTATGACAGTGAGTTTGGGTAAAGCAACAGGGTGGTGGACCTCATGGCCTCCAGGGAGTAAGTGGCCCACCACCTCAGCCCAGCGAGACCAGAGGGGCTGAGAGGCCATGCTGCAGAAGTCACTGCCCTGTTCAGCCCCAGCACTGAGCATCTCCCCCTCACAGCTTCCATCCCAGGCTCCCCTGGCTTCCTGCCATTGCACACCATCAATAAAGCCCATGTCCAAAATAAAATAAATTAGATTTTCATAAAGCAAGCTCTCAAATGCCTGAATTTGTGTCTATTTAGTGTTTTCAATGATATAGATATTATGTAACCAAATCCTGACTGTCCTTTCCTGCCCCAACCTAGTGGATTTTACTCAAATCTCAAAATTTTAACTATTATACTATGCTTTAAAATTTATATACTAAAAAATAAAAAATAAAAATAAAACATAGATACTTAACCCTAAAATAAAAAAATAAAATAGTTCAAAAAATTTACAAATAAATATCCCTCATGAAAATGTTTTTCTTAAAATTATTTCTAGCCTCAGCTAAGCCTTCTTCAGTCTATGTCCACTGGAAATGTCTTGACCTTCTTACAGTTACTATAAATGTGCTTCTCCTTCCTTCTCAAAATGTTAAATCCTGCTAGGAAAAGCAGATTTTATAAAATGAAACAACTACAGTATTATTGCAATGTGCTAGAATATAACTGCAAGAAAATTCAGAAAATTGTATCTTGTTATACAGCTTGTAATGCTGCTCTCTTTTCTAATTTTTAAAGCCAGAACACTCTGTGTATTTCTCACAATATTTTTGCAGCTGAACGTTCTCGTGTTCTTCAGATTCTATTCTTAAAGCAACAAAATATGAATGGGAAAAACAATAAAACTTCATTTTCCAAATAACTACTCCTCGAAAAATAGGAAAAAAATGTTTTCATTTTCATTTCATTCCACCTTTTTGCTTAAAAAAAAGCTTTTTTAAGTGCTTGCCTAGCAAGTGCAAGGTCCACAGTTCAATCCCAAGTACCACAAAAAAAAAAAAAGAGAGAGAGAGAGAAAAGAAAAAACTTTTTTTCTCATAATCAAATGCTATACATGAGAGAACAATTAACAAACCCTTTGATTTGATTTGATTTGCAACCATTTTATTCTCAAATGCAGCTATAGGGCTGGCACACAATGGCTCAGCGGTCTAAAGTGCCTACTTATGCAAGCTTAGGCAACCTCAGGGACTGCGGTTCAATCCCCAGCACCACATGTTGCGCCAGCCCCACCCCAGGGCAGGCTAAGCCAGCCATACTATATTTAAAAAAAAACTGCAAGACCCAGTCAAAGCAGGAGGATTTTCTAAAACAAATACACAAAGCTTAACTTTGGGTAAAAAAAACTGTCTGCAAATTCAGAAGGAAGAATGATATTTTTGGACCCGGCAGGATGGCTCAGTGGTCTAAAGTGCCTGCTTAGGAAAGCTTAGGAGGCTGCAGGGACCGCGGTTCGATCCCTGGCATCCCCGGCACCACATGCTGCACCAGCCTTGCCCTCAGGGCAGGCTGAGCCAGCCATGGAAATAAATAAACAAACAAACAAAAAGTTCTGAAACAAGGAAAAAAAAAAGAATGATATTCTTAACTGAAAGAATAATCTTCTTGAAAATGGTTTTTTTTTTTTTTTTTTTTTTTTTTTTTTTCTCTTCAACAAGAGACAAATAGTCTTAAAAATTTTAACTAGGATAACAGTTACCTTAAGAAGATACTACATTCAGGATAAAAGATGCTTGTATATTGGATCCATGCACAAGCCTCGTCTTTAGCTTCCCATTTTTTAGCTTCTGTTACTGAAAACAGATTAAATGACTCAAATCTTCTTACAGATACATGTCGCAGACAATCATCCAGGTGTTTCTGCTTCAGGACCTGTGAAATAAAATCAAATACTGTGGTTATATAAAACATATCATAAGCTAAGTGTTCAAAATGTATGTGATCAGGGGACTTTCACTTCCAGTAATGCTGGATTAAATCAATCACACCAACCTCCTACTGAACATATGGAGAAAAGATCAGCAAAATGCTTTAAGACATACCTGAAGACATCAGAAGACAAAGAAGATGACAGCAAAGATCTATCAGTGTAATATGTTTATTTTTCCAGTATTGGGGATAGAAACAACGAGTGCCTTACCATGGAGCTACATCCCTATCCTGTTGTTTGTTTGTTTTTGTTTTTTTTTAATCTGAAGACAACATCTTTCTAAGAATGCCCAGACTGGCCTCCAATTTAAGCTCCTCCCGTCTCAGCCTCAATGTAGATGGAATCACAGGCAAACACAACCAACCCAATTTACCAGTCTAATATCTCAAAACTGAGTTAAACATGAAGAAGTGAGCCTGACTTGTATAACCACTTCTCTCTTGGAGATATCTGTGATTTCCAGAAGAAAAATGGAAAAGATATGCAGAACCGTCAATGTGCTGAGAAGGTAGAAGGTAAAAGTTGAATTTCAAACTTACCTAAACAGAAGTAGATATTAGGTTTCCTGTGCATTGGAGGCAGCGGGGATCGGGGTGGGTGGATATGTTATGTATTGTGTGTGTTTATCACATGGCTACTTTTGTTGTACCATTTTGGAAAGTAGTTTTTAAGTTTTAAGAGAAAGATTTCTGTGATATGAGTGAGATTAAGGAAAAGTCACACTAGCTCTGGATTTAAATGAAAGTACAGTATAAAGTAATGATGCGCTTCATTTTTAAAAAACTATACTGCATTCCCCTACTAGATACGTGCACATTTTCTCTAAATATAATCTCCCACTTGAACAAAGTAAGATCCTCTTGCAGAAATGTCAGGAATTCTACACAATGAGCCTGGAAGATCCTGCATACAAGAAAATTAGAAAGCTACAAAAATTTCATCTATGTCAAAGGGACTCAGGAGCCAACTGGACTGAGGTCCACTTGCCAAAACACAAGATGGAAAATGCAAAAGAAATGGACAGATTTCTAAATACATATGAATTACCAAAGCTAAATCAAGAAGCTATAAAAAGCTGGGTGTGGTGGTGCATGCCTATAATCCCAGCACTTGGGAAGCTGAGGCAGGAGGATCAGTGTGAACTCGAGAGCAGCCTGGGCTACAAAAGTGAGCTCAAGGCCAGCCTGAACTGCATAGTGAGACTCTGTCTCAAAAAGGCAAAAAAAAGAGAAGAAGATATAAAAGCCCTAGGGCCAGGGAGATAGCTCAGTGGAATAAGTGTTTGCATGGCAAGCGCAGAGTCCTGAGTTCAATCCCTGGTACCGTTAAAAAAAAAAAAAAAAAAAAAA
>PVJA010039916.1:0-18851 GCA_004027025.1 Myocastor coypus | reverse complement strand
AAAAAAAAAAAAAAAAAAAAAAAAAAAAAAAAAAAAAGAGGCGAAAGCCAACCCTAGCTAGCTAGGATGCTTCTAGCCACAATTACCAAAGAGTAGCAAGCAGAGTGATGGAGGCATGACTTAATTCTCTTCAGTCTGTCCCCCAAGGAGATGTAAGTGGCAGGGAGAGCAGGCAGACAGGTATCTTCCTGAAGAAGAGTCACTCGTCCCCAAGTGGAAAACTATCTTGATCTTCCTGGCACTTGTCATTGCCCCTTAATTTAAATCATTTTCTTCTATGTTACACAGCAGTCCCATTTCAAATAAAATCAACTCCTTTATTCCTACAGTACTCCAACTGTTGTTGGAATGATTTTTTTTTTCTCAAATAGTTGTGTTTTCCTGAAACGGTCCCTGTTCTCAAAGCATCTGTTTGAGAGCTTTAAATTCATGGTACATTCACTGAAAATCCTTTTTTTACATTCATGTTACTACACTCTTATGGATTAAAATTTTAATAAAGTAAAATTTGACCTTCTGTTTTTGAAGCTTTTTGCAATATTTATATGATACTTGAAATTGAGACTTTGACTTCTATTCAGTCAAATTGTTGGGGTTTTTTGATTGTTTATTGTTTTGTTTTGTTTTTGTTATCACGAATCAACTCAGGACCTTGCTCTTAACAGACAGCTTATGTGTTTCTGAGGTATCTCCTGGATTTGTTTGTATTTTGGTGAGTCTAGGAATATAAGCCAGAGATTTTCCATTGAGTTTTATCCCTAACTCTTTTATTTTATTTTAATTTTTAAAGAGAGTACAAATTAGAATTAAAACAGAAAAAATTATAAGTGATATACATTTTCACTTAATAAAAATAACATGAATTTTGCATATGTTGTAATATAGTGTTGTCTTCTAATAAATTATTCATATTACCAGATATATTATTGCAAAATTGGAAGAAAGAAAAAAAAGAAGTGTATAACAAATTAAGAAGAGAAAAAGTATGAACAATTGAGAAAAGCAAACAAAACAAATCAAAGCATTAACTGCTTCTTTTCATAGGCCACCAGAAATGCACAGTACAGTTGTCCAAACCATTCGCCTTACATACATAGATAAATCTCTTTTCCCTACACCCTTTTCTGTCCTTTTCCTCAACTCAATACCTCTTTGCTCTCAAATAACTTCATTTCCTTTCCCCAGTACCTATTGTACCATTCAGATTCCATTTTTCTTTTTCAGGTTCTCACACTAAAGAGATGATATGATGTCTGCACATGAACCAGGGTCTTGCTAAGTTGTTAAAATCCTCAGGATGGAATCGCACTGTCTATCCTCTGGTTTCAGCCAAAAGTGCAGGGATTGGAGCCATTTGTGACTACATCCAGCTTTGTTTAACATTGGACTGCCTGGATAAATTTTCTGGCTCCAGCCTTTTCACCTGTACAAAGAAAATAAGAATTTATGGTAAAAATGCTGAAACCAAGGTCATTCTCTTTTTCTCTAGGTATTTAAAAAAACCAAACCTTTTTTTGTGTGTGTATTTGGTAATTAAGATTCCTCCACCCTTCAGGATGTCCTAGAGCCAATAATTCAGGGCTTGGCATATGGCAGATCAGTGTAGAGATTCTTGAATGAGATTGCTAAGATTTAACAGTAACCTCACTGCTGGTTGTGTGGCTTTGTATATTTGTTTTAATTTTGTGTGCCTCTTTCTCATCTGAAACCAATACAAAAACAATAGTAACCTTATAAGATTACTGGAAAATCTATATCAATTAAGTCATGTAGTCTTTAGGGTGCTACCTAGTGAAGAATAATCATGTTCAACTTTCTCCAGGTCATCATTATTCTCAGTCTCCATTCACATCCTTTGCACCTGGCACTAGTTGGGTCATCAGTGCTGTTTGCTCAAGCTGCCTTTCTCTTCTTTGACTTTGCTATGGTTCAGATATTGCCACTTCACTGTTCATTCAGATTCAAAGCACTTCAGACACTAGGTGGCCTCCAGATAAGAAAGCCACCCCTTCAAGGAAGCAAGACAAATCAATAGGAAGGTGGGTCAGAACACACACTGTGCTCTGTAGAACTATTGTGAGGACAGTATACAATCTATCACTGTTAAAAAAGAAAGGGGAAAAGGAAAAAAAAGTAATGTTTATTGAAAGTGTTAATGTTTGTTTGATCAATCTTATATACCTATATCTATTAATCTAAACTGATCTGATGATGAAAATATGTAATATAACCACTGTTAAATTTAAATAATAATAAAAAAGAAAAAGAAATAAAAATAAATAAATTCCAGTACTTCTATTACAAAAAAAGGAAGCAAGATTAAGTTTGCAAGTCATTGTGTTAATTTTTAAAGAAATATGCATAGAAAACTAAGCCATCCAAAGGGTTTGAGCAACTTTGAATACAGTATAGCATGCTCTACTTCTGAGAGCACATCCACTTATTTCAATTAATATTTGTAAATATTCAATAAACATTACTTTTTTTTCCTTTTCCCCTTTCTTTTTTAACAGTGATACATTGTATACTGTCCTCACAATAGTTCTACAGAGCACAGTGTGTGTTTCATGAGCACCTGCTATGCAAGCAGTGACTTAGTTGAAAGCATTATTATTAAGAAATATGACACAACGCCATATAAGGAATCTAAAGCAATCGATAGTTAAGAGGGAAAAAAGACTTGAAGATAAGGCAATCAGCCTAAGAAATCAGTAACACAGCTGATAACATATTTGCACTTAGTTATCCAATTCTGGGTATTATCCTGCTTTCTCCAAACTAAGAACGAAAACTAAACTTGTTTTCTCCTTGTCACAGTAGAAGTACTGAATCTACTTTACATTGATTAAAGCTCTGAGAACAAGGAGCAGTTAGACTGCTGCAAAATTATCTCTGACAAGTTCAAGAATTCATTTACAAAACTTGGCTCTGAGCTATTGGAGTGTTCTTCTTTAAAGTTCTTATATTAGGGAGACTATACGATATTTACATATATAGGTCTGGTTTATTTCACTAATGAGTATATGTTCGATATACATCCATTTATATATGAAGTCTTCAAACTTATCATTCTTTATGGATGAGTAATACTCCATTGTATAAAAATACCACATTTTTTAAAACCATTCTTCAAATGATGGACATTTTGGTTGTTTCCAAGGTTTGGCTATTACAAATTGGGCTGCTATAAACATAGGTGCACAGATATCGCTATGGTATTATGTTTTCAGTTCTTCTGGGAAAATTCCCAGTAGGGGGATAGCTGGATTGAATGGGATTTCCAGTTCTAGTTTTGTAAAGATCCTTCACACTGCTTTCCATAATGGTTGCACCAATCTGCATTCCCACCAGCAGTGGAGAAGGGTTCCTTTTTCCCCACAGCCTCTCCAGCATTTGTTGCTGGTTGATTTCTTTGTGATAGCCATTCTTTCTGGGGTGACATGGTATCTAAGTGCTGTTTTGATTTGCAGTTCACGAACAGCTAGTGATGTGGAGCATTTCTTCATGTATTTGTAGGCTTGCTGTATTTCTTTCTCTGAGAAGTGTGTGTTCATCTCAGATGCCCATTTCTGGATTGAGTCTTTGAATTTTGGAACCCTAATGGTTTTTAGTTCTTTGTAGATTCTAGATAGAAGACCTTGTCTGAAGACTTGTTAGTTAAAATCTTTTCTAAATTTGTGGGTCGTCTTCTCACTCTGTTAGTGATTTCCTCTGACATGCAGAAACTTCTTAGCCGGAGGAGGTCCCATTCGTTGATGCTTTCAAGTGTTAAACGTGCAATTTGATTTCTGTCCGTGAACTTTTTGCCTACTCCGATGTCTTCAAGATTTCCTCCCACTTTCTCTTCCAAGAGATTTAATGTTTCTCTTTTAATATTTAGATCTTTAATCCATTTCGTCTTTATTTTCATGCATGGTGATAGACTAGGGTCAAGTTTTAGTTTTCGGCATTATAGAGCCAATTTTTCCAGCAGCATTTGTTAAAGAGGCTATCTTTCTTCCAGTAAACATGTTTGGCCCCTTTGTCAAAAATAAGGTGGAGTTTTCAAAGTTAAGTTTAGGAAGATTGCCACCATACAGTAAGATCACAGGATTTAATGAAATACATATCTGCACATTAAAAATCAGTGCCCCAAAATGAAGCCACAGCTGGAAAAAAGACATGTTGAGTCCCTGAAGTGCAGCACTAGGACGTGCTATGCCAACTCCCAAAATTCACTAGAAGTTTCTGAGCTTGAATTTCAAATTAAACTCACACTTTTCCTTTATTCAAAGGGAAAAAAGAAACCCTTGCCTTCTCCATAGAAGCTTAAAAGTTTCTGGACTCTCTAGTAGCTCATATTAAATATCATAACAAATACAATATAAACGAATAAGAAACAGATGCATTATTCCACTCCTGGCATAGTCATAAATTTTAATATTAGAAAGGATGAGAAAGAAAAGAGTTGGTAAGAGATAATCAATTGATCATGGCTGTAATACATTATTTTATAATCAAAACAGCATTTTCTAGTTGAACATAAAAGACCTGCTGCTTATGAATTCTCAAGTTTGAGTTGTTCCCAGAAGCTTTAATAACACCGTTAACTTATTTATAAAATAATAATTCTCATAATGTCTTCCAAAGAGCACATATTCCTACAACAATAATTTTCATCACTGTTCTAATGGATTACACATTCTCCTTTATTGCTTTTCTTTAATCTGCCTAATTATTTATACGCAATTGCCTAAACTATACATGGACACAGAGTCACCACAGGAATATGCATACACAATTTTTTGCTACTGGGTCCACAAAATGAAGAGAAGATAGTACAGTATTTTAAGTTTCATGACATTTATGCCAACTAATTCTCTTTAAGTACTGTAAATATTCCATGAAAAGTGTCTGAACTTAGAAGTGAATTATGTACTTCCAAGCCACAGATTTGAAAGGAGCACATTTGACCACTTCTCCACCACTCGCATAGAAGTTGGAAACAAAGAGCCTGTGGGATTCAGATTCTCTGAGTTTTCTCAAATTTAGGTGCATATGGAAAGTAGAGGCTGTCAATGCTCTCAGTCTAGTTGAAATTAACAGCTGCTTTCCCATGAACATGTAGAGCAATCATATGATGAGAATTCAAGAGTGTTGATGCCGTTGGGAGTTTAAACATCAAGGCTGGTCAACAGTTCCAGGAAGGGACTTTCAACCCAGTCTCCTAGATCCTGACCCCATGCAGCCTTCCCTTTTCTGAGATTTGGATGTGGCTTGGAATCTTGGTAATGCAAAAAGGTTTGAGTAGTCTGAGTTCAGTGACACCATGCCAAGGAGGATGTGTGGACCGAACTGTTTAATATTACACTACGGAAGCAACAATTTACAGAACAGCTCTTCATGTTCTCACTGTGGGCATGTCCAACCATTGTGCTTTTCTCTTTAAGAGCTGCCGCATCTGCAAACACTGTATTTGAGTGTCTCAGCCTCCCACCACTAGAAATAAGAACTACTCTGAAGACCCGTAGCCATATGGCACTTCTTGCCTTTTCTAGCCTCGTATCCTGATACCCCAATTGACTAAACGTTGAACACTGTTCCCAGCATTCAGCCTGAGAATAGCCAAACTCCATCAGATCGATGTGGAGCTGTCACCTGACAGAATTCGGCCCCTCCTCCCGCAGCATGACACATTCATAGAAACAATATTTTGAGCCAAAGGCTGTTAAAAAACAACAGGTGCTGGGGGCAACTCTGACATGGCTTTTTTTTTTTTTTTTTTCTTGAAATGCAGGATACAAAGCCACCATATGACAGATATCTTCTCTGTACCAGGAAGACAATATCATCTTTGTCACTAGAGATGGAGAGATGGCACTGAGAAAAATCTATGCAAATGAACCTTGTACAAAGAATCTTGATCTTCCTACTATATTTTCCATTATAAATTGCCCTAGTGCAAACTTTTTTATTGACCCATATTTTTTGTAATTTAGTACACTTTTTCCTATTCAGTACATCAGTGTCCAACTTCAATCACTTTCTTTGATCTTCTCTTCCTCAGGAGGGCTCCTGTATTACCTACAATCAACGCACAGGCTATAAAGCTGTCTCATGCCATTTTTAGTCTTAGACTCTTCCTCTCCTAGAGTCTGAGACTGGTTTATTTCCACCTACTCTGCTAGTGATTCTATTAGACTCTAAAATGACAGATTAGCAAGAGATCAACAGAGAGGTTGTCTTAGTTATCCTGCTATCACTGCTGGAACAAATACCTAACACTCACAATAAGGGAAGGAAAGGTTCATTTAGCTCACAGCTACTGGAGGTTTCAGTCCATATTCAGCTGGCTCCAAGGCAGAGAGGCACGTGGCAGCAGCTAAGAGCAAGAGTACTTCTGTCCCTGTGCCAACTCCCTGTCCTCCTAGCATTTCCTCTGGATTGAAGTCATGCAAGTTTTCATTTTTCAAAAAAAAAAATTTTTTTTCGGAAAAGAGTAGCTCAAGGAAGAACCCTTTCTGCACCTATTGATTTGATTTTTTTTTTTTTTTTGGTGTATATGTGTGTGTGTGTATTTAGAACCGTGTGTATAGGCTCTCACTACACAGAACGGGCTCGTAACGATTCTCCTGATTTCAGCCTCCCAAGCACTAGGATTATAGGCACCCACCCCTATACCCAGTCTCCACCTCTATCTTAGTATGCCCCAGGGGTGGGGCTGGCACCGCATTCCAGGGATCGAACCCCAGTCCCTATGCCTGCCTAAGCATGCACTTCAATCTACTGAGCTATTAGCCCACCGTCTATTAGTTTCTAGCTGCTTCCAGCTCAAATAATGATGTCAAAGTGGCATATTTTAGGATGACATATTTTGATCCCCTAGGGCTCATTGCTCCATTCTAATCTTTCTGCTGTAATCAAACTGCTTACAGTATTAATTCATCCCTTTGCTTAGATTTATTATATATGTTCTTTTCTTACTACTGAAAAATTAAACTGTAGTCACCTTACTTTCTAGCCTATTTTGTAAATTCAACCTAATTACTACACTTAAAGAAATCCTCCCCATTTAGCACAATCCATCACTGATAAGCCCTTTCTTCAATATCTGCCATATTAAACCTGATCATAAATTTATAATCTTATCGACATATCTGGACCACATGAACCCCAGAGTCCTATTATTGAACACGAATTAGATTATCATATTGTTATTGGTGAAATTATAAGAAAAAGATGCTTTTTGGCCACTTGAGGTTGTTTGACTGTAAAGTGGTATGTGGTTAAGTCTATGAATATCCGCTGTGTTTACTCAAAAGACCTCTAAGCACTTAGCCCAGTTAGATTGTGGATAGCTTCTCCCTCTGGCTTTTCTTTCTGGTAGATGGCATGTTGTTTTTTAGCACATATTTGTAGAGAGAGAGCAGAGTTCTAATACTTGGTTGTATTACAATAGTCACCTAATAGCAAGATTATGGGTGGAGAAGACCTATAAATGGCTCAGCCTTTCACCATTGCAGACTGCCAATATCTGCCTGAAGAACAGACATCAGCTTAATCTACTGGAAGCTTAGCACCACCCTTTCCCATCACCATCTATTTTATGACTGCCACTGTCTGATCTGTACATGAACAGGCTAATTGTGGGGGGACCTTTATCTATATTGACAAGACTATTAAAGTAGAATGAAATTCACACTAGGTCCTTCCTCTAGAAAATTTACGTGTGTGCATGTACTTAGCAATTTTCATGTAACTCCGTGGGATTCATAACTTGAATGTGTGTGTGTGTGTGTGTGTGTGTGTGTGTGTGTGTGTGTGTGTATAGGAGGCAAGGACAGATACCTGGTGAAGTAAGCTTATTTTGGAAGATACTGTGACACTGTCGTCATTCTTCCAGCCATCCAGGCTCACCAGAAAGTAAGGAAGTAGGGCAATTGTCGGGAGACGTGAGGGCTTAAATTCAGCTAGAAATTCTGGGTAATCTCTTCTTCCCAGCACCCCTCCTTTGGTGGTTCAGTTATTACAGGCAGATTCCAAATTTTCGATGGCATTTGATTTCCTGGTAAAGATCAAAAGAGGCACTTTGGCATTTGCTGGGAATAAACAGCATACCAGCCTCTCTGCTTACCAGATCAATAGGTCTGTAACTGTGAGAGAAATGTTAATGCATTTCTGTAGAGAGTGCAGACATGGGCCTGGAAAATGTCTATTATTAACCATGAAAATGCAGAGGGAAAAAGTGGCTAAAGAAGGAGGAGCCCGGCTGATGTTTACCCATGTTTATCACACAGAGCCCTGTCACATTTGGAGAAAAATTTGGCCTGTAATTTCTTATCTGTGGGTTGTTCCTCTTGTGGCAGTTAAGCGATAAGCAAAGAGAGTTTCCAAGGAGATCTATGGGAGGTGTTTTCTGAATTTGTTCTCTAATGCCCTTAAACGAATGGTTCTCTGTTTATAGAACTGGGTGGACTTTCCTCCGAAGTGATTTCCGGAAGGATCAGTGATCACAGGCCACAATCCTTGCTCTTCATCCATTTGATAATCCTTTTGACTACCTACGAGAGGCCACGTCTATGGTGCTTGCACTCTGGGAGTTCGCAGACTTATGCGAGACACATATCAACCCTGAACCTAAAAGCTCTAAGGTTCACTGCTTATGTCACCCTCCACCTGGCTTATGTCAAACTCCAGTGATCTAACTCCATCTCTCATGACAATTGCTACCAAGTCCATAGAATGCATTCTAGGATACGCTTCTGTCGCTAGCACTTTCTGTGACTTTATTTTAATTTCATTAGCATATGTTTGCAGTGCATAAGATTATATTCTTTTTGGCCAGCCAGATAGCTCGGTGGACTAAAGCGCTGCTTAGGCAAAGTGCAGTGACTGGGGTTTGATCCCCAGCACCACATGCTGTGCTGGCCCTGCTCCGTGGGGCATGCTGAGACTGCGACTAAAATGTCGTGGTGTGCCTGGAAGGCTGAAAACAGGAGGATCACTATGAGTTCAATCTGTGTAGTGAGACCCTGTAGACCCTGTCGCAAATATGGAAAAAAAAAAAGATTACATCCAGTGTAAGGAGTTGCTGCATACACGTAGCAGGTCTTCAGTCTTTTCCGTCCCTTCTCCTTCTCTTCTTCTCCCTAGCCAGCTCTTGGTCTCCTTCCCTTTTGCAAAAGATCCGTCTCACTGTTTCCTACTATCTCTTTGCCTCCAGTACTTTTGGTATAACATTTGAGAAACATGCTGTTTAAACTGATTGAGTTCCAATAGTTTTAGGAAGCAGAGTATTTTCTAGCTCAACTGTAGCTTAAGGTCTGGGTAGGGCGGAACAGGTTGCGGAAGCAAACAAGACGTCCATGCATTTGTATGAAATGTCAAAAAAATTGTCTGCACTTTACACCAACAAACACTCTCCTACCCTAAGCAGTCTGGCTTCTTTAAAGCTATGGTGGGCAAGAGACTGGCCTGGAAAAATATTCTTGGGAGCTCTATCACTTTTCATATACTTACATGCAGTAATAATGGTGAAAAATAATAGAACACTGAGAATTACAAGGTACAATAGGTCATAAAAACTATCTAGGTTTGTGAAATAGTTATATAAGTATACAGTACAAGTTAAAAGCATATCCTACAACTTCAGCATAACTCTGAGGGGATCTACTGTCTTGATATTGACAGTTACCCAGTAGGCTGGTAGAAGATCTGTAAGCTGAAGGAAGTCTTGTAAAAACCCAAAAGGTGAATTATTTTTCAATGTCAAGTTTACTTATTACCTTACACAATGTCTATCTTTTTTTTCTTTGTCATTTTGAGACAGGGCATCACTATGCAGTTCAGGCTGGCCTTGAGCTCACTTTTGTTGCCCAGGCTGGTCTCAAACTCGCACTGATCCTCCTGCCTCAGCCTCTCAAGTTTTGGGATTATAGGCGTGTGCCACCATGCCCGGCTCACAATGTCTTTAATATGATCATTTATAAAACCTTGGGTTTGTGTTTTGGAACTTTTATGAACATGGAATCTCTCTGTCTCTCCACTAAAACATGGTTGATTGTGGAATATATATATATATATATATATATATATATATATATATATATATTAGTTATATGGAGGTTTTAAAAGGTGAAGACCATGCAGTAAACTTGCTAAAAAAAACTTCAAACTTGGAAAATAGCACAGCGATGAGGATCCTGGTTGTTCCTTTTACCTGATACATTTCAGACTTTCAGCCACTTGAAAACACTGGTTAATAGAGACAAAAAGGAAAGGAAGATGGCAGGAAGGCAGGAAGGTAAAAATAGAGAGGGAGAAGGAGAGGGAGAGACGGAGAGATAGAGAGACAGAGAGAGAGAGAGAGAGAGAGAGAGAGAGAGAGAGAGAGAGAGAGGAAAAAGGAGGAGAAAGAAGAAGGAAAAAGAGGAGGAAAAAAGAACAAACCCAAAGCATTATTTCTTTGTCGAGAACACTAGAAAAGGGACAGAAGCTCAGCAATAGAGAAAACTTTTAAACAGTTAGTGTCTCATACACTTTAGAACAAAATAGGCCCGTGGCCTCATCCCAGCCAGCAAAACTGTATGAGGAGCTTAGACTTCCGTCCTCATGAAGTTGGAACAAGACCCTTCAACTTCCACCAGTCTAGTACTGTGTCAGCAAGGGTCAAGGAGTCATCTTCTGAGTGGTAGTGAGACCTTTCTGGGATGCTGAGTCAACAGAGATCACTGAAGGGGAGGAGCTGGCAATCCAACATCTGCCCAGCAGGAAGCAATATCCCTGTCCTCTTTGGGTGACAGACAACAGAGGACAAGCAGGGAATGTAGTCTTATACACCCACTTGGCCATAAGGACCCATCCACTCCCTGTAGTAGCATTGCTAAAAGCAAAGCAAAGCAAAACAAAATCCTAGAAGATGTTCAGTGCTCCTTAGCAGAAAAGTTAATGAAAATGTATGCATAATTATGCCTGGAGACTTAGGAGGTTGGCTGACAGGATCGGAGCTGGGAGAGTCCGCAAGGGCTGTGGCACTCTGGGAGCCAAAAAACCTAGTAGCTGCTCAGCCTGAGAAGCTGAAATCTGCAGAATGAGAGGGTACAAGGACACGGCATAGCACAAGGGAGAAGGCATCAAACTCCCCAGAGAGTTGCCCTGCAAGTCTGAACTGCAAGCCTGGAGTAAATGAAGACCAACGGCCAAACGCAATGGCAGCAATGGGCGAGACTCCACCAGAAGACAGGGCCTCCTCAAGAGAGGCCCACTTCCTCCTTTTCTTTTTCATTTCCTCTGGGCCACGAGCCTATTGTTGAGTGAGACCCACAGCTGCAGTAAGTCTTACCCCACCGCTTGCTGGCCTATATGTTAGTCATCCACAAACAAAACCATAGCTGTGCATTACTAAGCTGCTAAGCATTTTCTAGTCCATTCAATCTGACAAATCGTTAGTAAAGGTTACAATTGTTGATGTAATGTAATGTGAAAAGTTAAAATGTCACTTATCGTATCAAGAAGCTCTCACATGGAAGCAAAGTAGATAAAGAACAGATACCAGGGCCAAGGCAATGGAGATGTTGGACTTACCATCCAGTGTTTTTGAGCAGGCATATGAAATTGTTCCACCAGGTAATCCTGAACATACTTGAAACAAATGAACAAATAAAAAGACACAGAATGTCTAAAAATTAATTAGGAGATTAAACACTACATGCAAGTTATTGATAAAGGTACAGTATGAGGAAATAATGCTCAGTGTGTGTGGGGGGGAGAGAGAGTGCACGCATGCAACAGAGAGACAGAGACAGAGACAGAGAGGAGCACAAGAGAGAAAGTAGGAAGGAAAGAAGAGTGGAAGTGAGGGAGGGAGAGAAGGAAGGAAAGAGGGAGGTAGGTAGGTAAAAGAGTCTTAGAAGCCTATGGATATAGGTCCCTATACAAGACTATAACAGAAGATCTAGCAGTCATATCTTTGGGTTCCAGAAAGAGAGAAGGAAAAGGGTAGTTTGGAAAGATACTTAAAAAAAATAGTGGCTAGATCGGTGAGATAGCTCAGCAATCTAAAGCACTTGCATAGGCAAGGCACAGGGACCATGGTTTAATCCCCAGCACCACATGCTGCACCAGCCTCACTCCCAGGGGAGACCTAGCCAGCCATAAAAAAAAAAAAAAGTGGCTGGTAAATCTTTAACTTCAGTGGAAGACATAATTGTACAAATTCAAAATGATGAGCAGACCATCCAAGATAATAAAATTAAATAAAACTATGCCAAAATGCATTAGGACTAAAATTTTAAAAAAGCTACAAGTAATGAATGTGTCTTAAAAGCAACTAGAGCAAAATATACCTTATATACTAAAGGAAAGAATCAAGTGATAGTAGATTCCTTACTAAAAATTATAGTATCTAAGAGAAAGTAGTATAATATTTTTGATGTGCTAGAAGAAAATACTGTCAACAAAGCATGTAGAATTTAATGCAAATCTTTCAAGCATAATAGCAAAACCAAGATATTGTGAAATGAAAGATGCTAAATATTTAATAACAGATTTATCTGAAAAGAACAGTGAATATTTCCAATCAGAAAATTAACTTTCATCCATTAGAAAGAAAATACAGTAAGAAAATATATCAATGGAGTATTGCAGAGTTTACTTCTCTTGGATTTTCTAAGCAACAGTTCATAGGAGAGACACAAATCTGAATTCTTTGATATGGTCTGAAGGTGAATGGTTGATTAAGATAGATCAGAACAAAGGAGAACAAGGGAGGTATGATTTTGTTTTCTGTTTTGCTTGAACCCAAATAGAGTATAAGTTATGTGTGTGCATTATAATTTTTAAAAACGTTTTTAGTGCAGGGTCTACAGGGTCTCACTACATAGATTGTACTCATAGTGATCCACCTATTTTCAGCCTCCCAAGTGCTAGGATTACAGGCGCAAGCCACCACACCCAGTCTCAATCACTATCTCCACATGCCCTGGGGACGTGGCCAGCATGGCAAACCAGGGACTGAGCCTAAGCAGGCACTTTAATCTGCTGAACTATCAGATCGCTCTGCAGTGTAATATTTACTATAATCACTAAAAATATTTAAGAAGAGACATACTCAAAGAAAGTAGATAAATCAAATAGAATTCCAAAAACTGCTCAAGTTATGCATGGAAAGGCAAAAAGAAGAAATCATATTAATATAGATTATAGGATAAACAGAAAACAAATAATAAAATGGCAATTAAAGCCTGAGTATATCAATACTTACATTAAATGCCATGGTTTAAATATGCTAATCTAAACACAAGTTAGTTCAATGGATTTAAGGAATCGTAATTCAATTTTATGATTTTTAAAGCAAAACCATTTCAAATATAATGGTGCAAGGATGCTTGGCATATAGAAGGATGAAAAGCATAGTGTTTATCCTGTGGCATGAATCAGGAGCATTAGCTATAAACACAAAGAAGAAGTAAGACCAAAAACAAATTGCTCATTAGATGCCAGACTCTGCAGATACTAAGAATATAACAAAGGAATATTCTGACCAATGTATCAATTACTTATAAAATATAAACTACTATAATTTGCTCAACATAAAATAGATAATGAAAGGATATTTAACTAGTTGGGAATTTAAATTTATAATTCAAAATATTCTAATAAGGGAATCTCAAAGTCCAAAAGTCTATACTACAGAATTGCTCTAAATATTTTAGGAAAAATTAACATTAACTGTATCTTATGTCTTCCAGAAAATAAAAGAGAGTATTTCCTAGTCATTTATGAAAGTAATATTACCATGATAATAAAAGTAGATTAGAGAACAGGCGGTATAGCTCAGCGGGCTAAGCACTTGCTTAGGTAAGTGCAGGGGCTTGGGTTCAATTCCTAGCACCACATGCCACACCAGTCCTGCCCCCGGGTGCACTGAAATGGCAATGGAGTTCAAGTGTGGTGGTGCATGTCTGTAATCCCAGCACTAGGGAGGCAGAAATCAGAAGGATCACTATGAGTCTGAGCTGCGTAGTGAGATCATGCATAAAAAGAAAAAAAAAAAAACCTTAAAAGTAGATTAGTGCAGAAAAGAAACCATACATAAATATCCCCCATTAGTATTGAAGCAAAGCAGCCTTAAATATTAACAAATATAATTGAGAAAATACATAAAATTATTACCTTTAATGTTGGTCAGTGTCCTCTATATTGAGGCACAATATTTGACACCCACACCTAAAAGGAGGATAAATTTGGTTCATATGTTAAGGGGATGAAGTCAAAAGTGGTCTGCAAAATCAAGATAGAATCCTCTTGCCAGAAAGATTTGATGGACAAAAACTTACTAGTTCCTGACAGCTGGGAAGCAAAGCAGAGGAACAATTCTGAGAGAGAGGGGCGGGCAGATAGCAGACCCAATGCTGAGCCTGCATGACCTACTCATACACACACAGAAGTGTGCTATACTAAGCCCCTGGCACGATCCCACATCAATCAAGTTGACCCCCCCCCCAGTCATATACCTCTCAATCGAGCAGAATTTATTTCAGGGATATAACATCCTAGATCAATATCCAAGTATTAATGACCATAATGCACCATATTAAGAGACTGAAGAAAGAAAAATGACAGACTTGTTTTATAGCTATAACGATAAACACAGAATGATGCTGACTGGAAACTCATGTAGACCAGTAGAGGACAAAGTCTCACCACTCAGGCATGTCCGGTTGATTTTAATACATGTGAAGTAGTAATCCTATGGGGCAGAAACGGCTTTTGAATACACAACATTGAAAGAAGTAGCTTTCATAGACAGTTTTACAGGATTTAACTAAATGTAGCCCTTTGGTGAATAGAGGTATAATGTTGGTGGCTGAGACAATTCCATCAAAGAAAGAAATTTCTTGAGTTTGAGACAAAATCTGGCATAACAAGTGCGCACCATCATCTGCATCATCCCCTGAAAGGAGCTAAATGCCTTGTTCTCGAATGACAAGCTCTTGACTGACAAGCTGAACTCAGCTTGTCTGTCACAAAGTCATGACAGCTCTGTTTAAGGATTTTAGAATTGGAAATGTTTCACTATTAGTTATATTTAAAAGTAATATTTATTTCCTAGCATTCATTGCTCTCCTTCACAATTATTTGTTTATGATTTAAATGGGCTTTGGTGGACTGCCTGGGAGTCTCGCCAGCATTTGTGAGATTGTTTCTAAGATAACATACATTCTCAGTCCCCGGGGCCCTTGCTAGAATAGAGTTCCATGAACACAATAAGTCTTGTCGACCCAATGATTCTGTGAACAATAGGAGAAAATATTTTATAAATGTTCTTATTTCTGTTTGTAGCTAAGATTAAGATTTTTTTTTTAAATTAGACTATAGTGAAGACTAGTAAAAGCATGAACTCTGCAGAGGGGGCAAAGAAAGCACAATTTTTGTTGCCAGTGTTCTCACACAAGCGACACTGTGGAGGCTTTCTGTTACCCTTTGGTTAGTCAATGTCTTGGTTACTGTTTACTCTTTATTGGGACAAATACTCAACCCTCAAAATGAAGGAAGGAAAGGTTTATTTAACTCAGTTAGTGGAAGTCTCAGTCCATATTTGGCTGGCCCAAGCCTGAGTAGAACAGGGTAAACAGCATCCAGTTCATGGCAGCATAACAGCAACAATTACAACAGAGGCAACCGACCAACCAGAGGAGCAGAGAGCAACAGCACTAGTCTGTCTCTCTGTCTCTCTTTAAATTACATCAGGCTTTCTGGCTTAGCCTATCCAACTCGGGCCACATCTATAATTCCCAGCAGTACTCAGACCGATAATCTCATCAGCACTACAACACATAATCCCAGTGACTCATGAGTCAAATCTCAATCTATAGAAGTCCCTGCCCTATGATTGCATGAGGCTTCGGGGGACAACTAGACACGAACTGTAACAGTTGGCTTGTATGTGATCTTGAGGAAACCCATGTTCCAGTTGTAGAAAGTAATTCATACTCATCTTTTAGAGTGATTCTCTCATCTGTGCTTACGTGGAAGAATATTTTCATTTTTTTATTAGAATGACTTCTCTGCAGTAGTGCAAGAGGAAGTCTGATCTCATGCCTTGGCTGTCATGTATTGGATGAGCCACCTGTGTGATCTCTAAAGTTTAAGTCTCTTGTGTTGAGAACACTTTGACAAAGGCATGCACACATCCTGGATTAGGAAACCAGGAAGGCAAAACACTTCGTGCTGGTCCAGAAGCCCTCAAGGGACTTCAGTCGCTTTCGTTGGCAGTCTTTAAGGGTCAGGGTGTCGGGCTAACTTCAGGCCTTAGTAAGGAGGACTAATGCAAGAACCAGGTACAAATCTCACCACCCAAATACAGAGCAGTCATTCAACAAGCACACACTGACGACATTCTGTCATTAGAGTCATGGCTCAGGCAAGAGCCCTCCAATACCATCTTACAGTTTATAGTGTTTTTTCAATGTCTAGGTTTTTTGCCACGAACTTACACTTTTAGGAGACGCTTCTGACACTAATGATAGTTCCTATTTTAAGAAGAACATGCTTGATTAAGTCCTTCATAAAAATTATTAAACACTTAAGTGTTAGCTTAAAGTGATAACTTTTGGGTTGAGAATGTAGTAAAAGGTTGTGGTCCCATGAGGAAAGAAAGAGTTTTTCACTTCAACTGCCCTTATCCTGGAGTCACTCAGCTCGTGAGGTCAGGAGGGCTCCTGCAGCCCCACCCAGCCCAGTGACTGGACCATTAACTAGTAATTGCTTCTCGACCTTTTGGCTAAGAGCAAGCGTAGAATATTAACTAGCAAATCTAAAATGTGAAACTTGGTCCAAACCATCCCATTTTACTTCTTAGTACCCCATTTTATTCACCAGTGGAATGATAATAATAGTACTATTCCTGCCCTGCTGCACAAGACTATTCTGCATTCAAATTTCATTCAGTCCAAATCTCTGGAAAAGCTACTACATGCAGGACAATGTGTTCAGTGCTGAAAGTTTCACAGGGAACAGAATATCAAAGACTTGCACTGGAGTTCACATTTCTGAGGAGGAGATGTACTTGATAAATATGTTAAATTGTGCTTAAACAATATGAGGAAAAATAAATCAGGGAAAGAATAAGAAGAAAGTATTATTGGGCTAGACTAGGCATATAACAAGACAGTCTGGAAGTCCTCCCAAGAGAGACAGTATTTGAGCTGAGTTCTCACAAACGTATGGAAGCAGCCAAGTGGCTGTCTCTGGGGACAGGATGCTAGACAGAGGGAACAGGGAAGGGCCCCAAGGAGGCCAGTGTGGGGGAAGAACGTGAGTGGGAAGGACAAGGATGTGACAGCTGCCAGGACTGGTAGGAGCATAGACTCTGTTAGGAAAACTTTAGGTGTGAATTAGAGGGGCTGCTACAGGATCTTCAGTACAAGATGGAGAAAACCATGTTTTACAAGTTCTTCTCACCCAGTGTTATATTTCTATGTTTGCATTTTTACATTAGTCTATACTATAGAATTATAATTAGTTACATATGTGAATTACAATCTCTATTTGATACATTTAAAAAATAAAAGAAGTGGGTGGCATTTTTAACTAAAGATAATCAAAGTTAACATTATTTTCCCTGATTTTTATAGAGAAATGCAACTAGAATTTTTCACTGTATTCCATTCAAGAATATATCAAAAGGTACTGTGTGTGTTCAAAATGTTGCACAACTCCATAACTCCTTTGTTTGTGTAAAGTCATAGCTCTGTGTATATTGAGCAAGGACTCTCTTTTCCTCTCTAGCAGCTTTGGACATTTTTGTTTGAAATGTCCCTTCTCTGTCTGGATCCAGAGAAGCATATCCTTTTTCTCATTTTCTGACTGGCCTTTGATTTTGTAGGTTGCTAGTACCACCATTTTTATTTTCTGTCTATGATTCTATTCTGTATCCTTTCTACTATGAAACACCTCAACTCAAATTGATTCCTGCAAACCCTTCTAACTTCTGTAGCTTGGGTCTGATTTCCAGGGCCACATATAACTTTTTGGTTTTAAGGCCTCCTGCGCACAGCCCTCCTTGCTCAAGGAAGGTGAGGGAAACTTCCTCAGTAGCAGTTTTCCTGACATAGGATTAGTCTGATAGAGGAAGCATCTTTGAGTGCAATCAGCTCTGCCCAAGGAACATGAAGATAGCCTCCCTTGTAATGAGGCAGGAAACCCCTTCCCAGGGTCCCCCCCCCACTTGGGACCCCCCTTTGTCTCTCTCTTGGACAAGAGCTTTCTTTCCCTCAATAAATATGCTCTGCTCATAAAAACAAAACAAAACAAAACAAAACAAAACAAAACTCTTGATTCCTCTCTCACACTCCCATAATTCCTAGCAGCCAACATCCTATGCTTTAATGGCTCCAAAGTTCTTCATAGAGTTGCATTACATGGTATTTGTCTTCTGTGATTGGCTTGTTTCACTTAGCATTATGTCCTCACAGTTTACCTATATTGTAGAAATATTTGCTTTGATGGCTTCTTCAAGCTATTCTATTGCATGTAAATAGCATGTTTTGCTTACTGCTCATGTTTGGCTGGACACATGGGTGGTTCCCATGCTCAACTGCTGTAAGAATTCTGAAGTAAACACAGGAATACTGATAGCTTCCAAACACACCGATTTCATTTCCTTTGGTATGTATCTAGCCATGGCTTTGCTGGACCATGTGGTAGTGTGGTATCCATTGCTGCAGTGCTAGGATGAATAAAAGTGGTCAGAGTAGGAATCTTTGCCCTGCTCTAAGCATTGGAGGGAAAGCTTCCAGTGTTTCACCACTGAGTAAACGTTCATATATTCAGTTTTCACATATGGATTTTATTATTTTCAAAGGTTCCCT
>PVJA010039915.1:0-18847 GCA_004027025.1 Myocastor coypus | reverse complement strand
AGCCTCCTAAGCACTGGGATTACAAGCGTGTGCCACCACACCCAGTTTCCATCACCATCTCAGCATGCCAGGTACTGTGTCTGTCTAAGCTGATGCTTTAGTCCGCTGATCTATCTGGTCAACCCTATCATGACTTTTTGAGTGTTTAATATGCTCAACATGCACATTAATCCTCTTGGCAAGTATCTTGCCCTTAATTGCTTCTTTACAACAATGCTAACAGCGTGCTGGTTAGCATTGTAGACTCTTCCTGTTTTGCCATGGTAACATTTGTGAGGCATTCCTTTTTTCACAATACCCATTCCCTTGATGTCTACAATGTCACTCTTTTTGTAGATTCGCATGTATGTGGCCAAAGGAACCACCCCATGTTTTCTAAAAGGCCTGGAGAACATATACCAGGTTCTCCTTCTCTTTCCCTTTGTATTAGTCATTTTGGCAAATTACTGGAAGATGGCAGTTTGGGCTGAAAGGCTGAGGTAATAATTTGTTAATTAGCTTGAGTAGCTTATTACTGCCCAAATATTCACATGCACAAAAAATATCAATCAGTATCCTTCATTAATATGTACAAATATCACCAGTCAATCAAAAAATAAAAATAATTTGTAATAAAATATTTACACAATAACTGTCACATATTGCAATTTTAAAGTAGCTCATTGTCATCTGCCATGGTCTGTTTTGTAGGGATGTGACTAGGGAGAGGAGAATACACACAGTTCTCACATATCAAAGACCTCTAGTGCTGCTGTCGTTTCCTGCTCAGTCCCTAGGCTGAAAGAATTACAGAGGTCGCTGCTCTTCTCATAAACTCATCACACATCATTTGGTGAAAGGAGCGATCTCCAGGCCCCTCTGCTGAGTACTGCTAGCTGGCGTTGTTTCAGCCCTCACTGCGGATCTTTGGTCCTTCATTCTCAAATGTCTTTTAACCTTGCAAGGCAGTTCACAAGCAACCAAACTGCTAATAAAAGGGGAACTCTATCAGAAATCTTGCAGATCTTAATTGAATTAATAATGTGAAATGATTTTATGCACAAATTTGTATCAATGATTCTGCAAATGTAAAGGCCATATAGACGTTTTCTAAAACATGATTTACCAGGACACAGAGATAGCTCAGTGGCCTAAGTGCTTGACTGGCAAGTGCAAGGACACAGGTTAGATACCCGGTACCACATGCTGGGAGCAAGCGCTGGCCACCAAAGCTGTGCATGGTGGCACACACCTATAATCAAATTGCTGCGGAGGGGAAAAACAGGCGGATCACTACAAGTCTGAGCCACATAATGACCCAAATAACTGAATGAATGAATGAATAGATAAATAAGATCTAAAAAATAAGTTAAAAATAAAACACGATTTATCAATCGAGGGCAAAATGACATGGATATTTATATTTCTGCCAGTCAGATCGAATGCTTAACTTAAGTTATCCCACAAACAAAACTCCAGGGAGGATCGGCTAACTGGCCAAGGTTCCAAATCTTTGAAGAAAATGTAGCAGAAAGCTAGATAAACTTTTCCAGGAGTAAAGAATGAGAAGGCACTCCCTACATGTTTTACAAACTCGATGCCAAGCTGCTAAAGAGATCGTGAGAAAGGCCTGCATAAGACAACAGGCTTTAGGAAACTAAACGGACTTCAGCAAAATGGCAAGTGAGATCGAAGGTAGATGTTGAAGTTGGTGAAAGCAACTAAAAAGGAATGATTGTACACGTGCAAATGGTTCCAATAGAGAATCTATTAAACACACTAGTTAAATCAGCCTGTAATCACGCCTGTAATCCCAGCACTCGGGAGGCTGAGACTGGAGGATCGGTGTGAGTTCAAGACCAGCCTGGGCTACAAAAGTGAGCTCAAGGCCAGCCTGAACGTCATAGCGAGACCCTGTCTCAAAAAGACAAAAAAACAAACAAACAAACAAAGGCACACACAACATATTTTAGAGATGAATCGTTATAATTTAAGTATTAGAAAATATTTATTTATTTATTTATTTATTTATTTATTTATTTATTTATTTATTTATTTATTTGCTCCAGGGTCTCAATACACAGCTCGGACTCATAGTGATTCTCCGTCTCAGCCTCCCCAGTGCAGGGATCATAGGCATGTCTACTATGCCCGGTTTCGGAGGCTGGCGCCATGCGCCCGGATTTCCTCGACCAGCATGGCATGTGGTACCAGGAATTAACGAGCTCTCTCCCAGTCTGAATCATTATTCTGAAAAAATTATTGAGCATTTGATAACACGTAATAACTAGTACAGATGGTGAACGTCAAACATGAGTGAACCCTACCGCGTCTGAGGATAGAAATTCTTCACCAAGACTTCACACACTGCCTCCCACACTTTGTCTATGATACCATTACGGGGATACTCAAAGGCACTATCTCAGCTTCCACAAAAGTTTTGCAATTGTACGACAGTATGATTAGAAAAGATGATAGCCGGGCGTGGTGGCGCACCCCTGTAATCCCAGCACTCGGGAGGCTGAGGCAGGAGGATTGGTGCGAGTTCGAGACCAGCCTGGGCTACAAACATGAGCTCAGGACCAGCCTCAACTGAATAGCGAGACCCTGTCTCAAAAGGACAAATAAATAAATAAATAAATAAATAAATGATTAGAAAAGATGGATTTAAATTACACCAAAAAGAAATATTTTCCATCTTCAGATACAGCAGTCATGCAAATAATAGAGACTCATGAAATATTAGTCTTTAAAATTAATTTACCTAAATCGTTGCATAAAGTTAACATTTTGTGATGTAGAAACTGAGAAATTGGGTGCAGAGATTTAAGAGCTCTGCATGCCAGGAGAGCTCATCACGGCATCACGTCAGTGTACAGGTCATCTAAACATCTATGAGTATGATCCCTGCCACTGGGGGAAAAAAATTAAATCTACCTTTTAATGTTTTTATATTATGCATAAATGACTGTGCTTTAAATATCACATGACAAACTAAACGCAAGTCTAGGGCCTTAAACTTGTAAGTGATAGTATTAGTTTGATGTGGAGAATAGGTTTACTACATTTGCTGTGTTACTTGTACAACTTCTGTTAATTTAATACAGGGTCTACAGAGTCTTACTACGCAGACCAGATTCACAGTGACCCTCCTGCTTTCAGCCTCCCAGCTCTGGGATTAAAGGCACGTGCCACTATGCAGACTCTCGGTAGCATTCGCACAGTACTCCGGGGATGGGGCTGGCATGGCGCACTGGAGATTGAACACTGGTCCCTGTGGCTGCCTAAGCAGGTATTTTAATCTGCTGAGCTGTCTGGGCAGCCCTGTTTAACATTTTCTCTATATTCAGGAACGCTAAACTATTATGATGTGATAATATAAAACATCTGTTAAAGAAAAACGTTTTTTACTTTACTAATTTTAGGTTTTTTTTTTTAAGAACCATTGACAAGAAAAAAAATAAAAAATAAAAAATAAAAAAAGAACCATTGATAACTACTTTTCATTCAATTTAATTAATTTATTTATTTTGAGGTATTGGAAATTGAACTCAGTTCTTTGCTACAATATATATATATATATATATATATATATATATATATATATATATATATTCCCTTGGTTCATAAAAAGGAAGGTTTGTGCTAACATCAGTTGTAGAAACTTTTATGTCCATATCCTATATACTGAGCAACTACTTTAAAGATAACAACATGGAATGTATTAAGTATTGTGATTGCCCCATTATACTGTTATGACATTTAGTTTTGCCTTTTTTCTAAAAATAAAATAAAAACGAGACTTCCTTAGAGGGACAAATAAAGGAGAAAAAAAATTCCTCAGTACTAGGTGTTCCATCCTCAGCACTTCTCCTACCAAAGGAAGACACCTGCGGTGCCTGGAACACTCTCCTCGGTCATCACATCCGTCACTTGCTACATTTAACAGATCTTTGCACTTTTTGCTTCCCCTTCCCAATTTCAGAGAGGCACCTGGGGTGGGTGGGGGCGTCATAAGCCTACACTCAGGCAGGGCGGAGGCTTACGTTCCAGCCTGCATCCAGGGATCAGAGCTGGCTTGTGCCATTAAGAATGAGTTTCATTCTAGTTGAGTCAAATATTTGGCAGGAAAATAAGGTTAATTTAGTGGAGGGCTCTACTCTTTTCATCTTTTGAGTGAATCCCTGGAGAAATAATTCTAACAGTGATTCTATAATATTATGGGCTGATATTTGCAGGATATTACTCAGGTGCAATGAAGTAGTCAAAATCTATTAAATGCTCACCTCATGAATGAAATAAATGAGAGCATGGGTTTCCATTATTTTCAAAGATGGCAGAACAAATAATATTTGGGTCCTGAGTATATTCAACACCTCTTAATCCTAAAGGCTGACATCAAGTTATATGTATGCTTTCATGTTAAGGAAGTATCCATTAAATCTCATCCTATGAGATATTTTCTTTTGAATTTTATTGAAAGAGTATCTATAGTAATCACGGAGATGACCACACTATCTTTTTATATCTTGTTATCATTTAGATCTGGTTCATACCCCAAAAATCCTCATGTGTTTGGAATTTGATTGGAAAATTCCTGAGTGACACTTATCAGTAGAGTAATCCATGGAAAAATTCATAGCTGGGTGCCATTGATAGGTGGGCCCTGGTTAGATTGACCCTGCAGGCCTGACACCTTTGGCGTATGCCATGTCAGCCAGCCTGGCCCCTGTCTTCTCTGCCCTGGGACTCCTATGTCTTCTGCAGCCTTCCTCTATGGCACACAGTTTCCCCCCAATGTGGCAGACTTTTTTCCTTCCATCCAAGCACGAGAACTTCTGAAACTGTGAGCCAAAATAAACCTCCCATCTTTTAAGTCGTAGGTGTCACGAGTGGTGTCAGTAATGAGAAAGTGGCCAAGATAGATGTTTGAGTATGATGGGTTTTATTCAACGACCCCCTAACTGGGACAAAGAGGGAAGAGAGAGCAGGGGAGGGAGAAAAGAGAGAGAATGAATTTGATAAAGTTTTTAAATAAGAGAATGCTTCCCCAAAATGTAAATCAAATGGTAGATTAGAAAATAATAGTTTGGGTTTCTCAGTGCAATAATGGATTCTGACAAAGAGTTTGGGTTCATGCTAAAATAACTGGTGGGAGTTTATTGGGGAAACACACCTAGAGCTTGAGAGTATTCATACAAATTAATAATTACTGTCATCAAGAAAGGAAAACTTCTCCTTGGTAATGGAGAATTTACCTAAAAAGTATCCGAGTCAGTGTCTTAGTTACTCTTCTCTCACTGCTGGGACAAATACTCGACTCCCAAAATGAAGGATGGAAAGGTTTATTTAGCTCACAGTTACTGGGGGTTTCGGTCCATGCTCAGCTGGCTCCAACGCAGACTGAGACATGGCAGTGTAACAGCGACTATGGCAACAGAGCAACAATGGCAACTGAGAGGGCGTCTGTCTGTCTGTCTCTCTGTCTGTCTCATTTATGTTACATCTAGGCTCTCAGCCCCAGGTTGGGCGTAGCACTCACACCCATAATCCCAGCAGTACTAAGACCAATAATCCCAGTGGATCACCCATAATCCCAGTAGATCATGAGTTAATCTCAAACTGTAGATGTCCCCACCCCATGATTGCCTAAGGCTTTGGGGGCACAACTAGGCACAAATCAGCCCTAACGATCAAGTATTCCAATTGAGAAATTTGTTCAGATTAACCTGTTTAGTCATGGCAGAGAACTTAAACAATGTGAGCTTCATTATTTTCTTGTGAAAAACCTTAGGTCGAATGAAATCAAGTAGAACAAAACAGAACATACTAAGACCGGAAACGCCTAGTCAACAGTGAGATCCAGCTGCTCCAGTATGTCCATAATATGGAACATGGAAGGATGAGAAGTTCCTCTGATTAGACAGATGAGAAATATGAAATGCCAGTACAACACATATCTTCTGATTTGTCCATATTTTTTTTTAAATGTGTGAAGGGCACTTCAGAGATAATTAGAAAAAAAAATCAATGGCAAGCTGTGAATTAGATAATATTATTATATCACTAAACATACTTTAGATATGAAGATGATCTGATCCCTCTGTCCTTAGGAACAACATGCTGAAATATTAGGGCAAAGAGTTATAGTAACTACAACTAAATTTTCAATCATTTAGGGGAGAAATGTTTGTGCCTGTATCCATGGCATGTGGGGACACTGCAGCAGGTACTGTCAGCTCTTCAAATCTCTACATTTTTAAACTTTTTCACAAGGTGGAATAAAGATATTGAACATATCTAAGGCACATTTTAATATTCACAGCTCTTTGAACTTTTCTGAGCACTGCAGTCTCTGTCATGGAAAACGTGGAAGTGCCTTCAGGATGCAGACTCTAAAGGACACAGTAAAAGCTATAGCCAAGTCTCTCACAGATGGGAAGGGAACCAAAGGATGGGGTGAATGGTACAGCAGAGACGAAGGTGGATCCCAAAGAATTGACCTGTGCCGTGGGTGCACGCCGACTCTCCACAAAGCACGGAACCATGAGATAATGCAAATATGTACCCACTGCTTATTCCAGAAGTTTCCCGTTATTTCTGTTGTGCTGACAGCTCAGCAAGTATTTATAAGTATGTTGAAAAATTATATGGACAGATCATGTTTATGCCTATCGTAACATCTTGCTTGTGCTAGCTCTTGTCTTTGTTGTGCTTCCTTGGCATTAAGGATTTTGTTTTCTTTTTTTTGCTGATATCACTTTTTTTATCTCTCAAGCTGTGATCCTCGTGCGACTTCAAATGTCATTCCTTCCTTCTTGTCAGTAAAGTTATACTAACTGCAGATGTAATTACATATAGATTTGTAAAAAACTCACATTTGAAGGAAGTATTTTCAACACTAATGGCATTCCCTTGTTCTATTTTAACTGTCTTGACTTCAATAGAATGACACAGTTCTTTTATACTTTAATTAAATTCATGGTGGGAGATATTTAATTAGAAGTCATGCCAGAGAATAAAGTCTAAGCTAAGTTCTGTTTACATAAACTAAATTTATATATTACTGTATTCAGAGAATGCCGAGTAATGTCTCGCTGAGCATAAACAAATGTAATATATAAAACAAGCCTTAAGGGGACTATAATAAAGAGAGCTTCTTGGATCTGTATCTATCATACTGCACTTAAATAGAGAGTGAATGGTTTAAAGTTCCTAACAAGAAGCTATATTATCGTTGTCACATTATAGGTGACATCGCCTTACAAAACACTTCTAAAATTAATGAGGTAGCAGATATCTCATGTTCAAAGTTGTTGCCTGGAATCTGCATGATTGTAAAACTAATTAATTATGAAAAATTAATGCAACAAAATAATTCTATGATGATGAAGAAATATAGTTTAGTGCTTCCTAGATAATACAAAGAGCACTATTCAGATTTGGCTCTCTCTTGGTATTTAATACCAGTTCTCTCTTGGTATTTAACAAATTTCCACAAAGTCACAAACATGGAAAAATAGGACTGCACTATCCTGACTCCTTTTTTATTTTATTTTATTTTTTTTATTTTTTTCTTGTTTCAGAACTTTTCTTTGTTTGTTTATTTATTTTTATGGCTGGCTCACCCTGCCCTGAGGGAAGGGCTGGCGCAGTCGCCCAAGCTTTCCCAAGCAGGCGCTTTAGACCACTGAGCCATCCTGCCGGGCCCCTATCCTGACTTCTAAGACTAAACCATCTCTAAAATGTTACCAGACACCTTGCCTTTCCAGTTCACCAGGATGGAACAATGGGCCAGGCCCAGGCTGTAATTTCACAGAGATCTCAGTGTGTCTTCTTGTGGTCACACTACCTGTTGGCAGACATTACATTCTTGCACGCAGAGGTGGAAATCCCACAGCTCTGCCTTCAAGGCCAGAAGTACCCTGACTTCAGATACAGTCCTTTGATGTGAATGGCAAACTGATCAGGTCGGATCCAACTGGAAAATCATCATTAAAAAAAAAAAAAAAAAGTCAAATGTTCAGTAACACATTCACAGTGCAATGCTCTGTCAAAAACGGCAGTTTTTTGTGGCCTCAAGGTGGGATACAACTAAAAGCGTGCAACACAGGGGCGGGAGGAACGCTGTGGTGGGAGAGGTGCATTTGGAAATCCCACCTAGTACAACAGAGACTGAAAAACCTCAACTCATATTTTGGGACCTGGGAAAGCTGCTTAAGTAAATGACAAACAAAAATGATGTGTTAATCATTACATGTTACCCTGCCAACTTCCTCTCCAAAATGTGCAAACATTTTCCCAATCCCTAATGGCTCCAATGCCTTCACTACAGATCTATCCATCACTGTCCTTGACCTGCGGTACTGGATTAGCCTTCCAGCTTTCCATGGGTTCTATTGCTTCTTCTCTTTATTTCTTACCTTTTTTCCTGTTGCCCCCTTTGAATGTGGTCATTTCTTTTCTTAACTAATTTACTACTTGCCTAGTACTTCAACTCAAACCATTCTTATAGAAGTAGCTTTCTGGCACCTATCTTCCTTCAAGTGAACATGTTTGGCCCCTTTCTCAAAGATAAGGTGGCTGAGGCTGATTTTAGTTGCGTCTGTGTCTTCTGATCTGTTCCACTGATCCTCAGGTCTATTTGTTTGCCAGTATCATGCTGATTTTATCACAGTAGCTTTGTAGTATAATTTCAAATCAGGGATTGCAATGCCTCCTGCCTTGCCTTTGTTGACCCGGATTATAATTGGTATTCTAGATCTCCTCTGGTTTCATATGAATTTTAAGATATTTTCTCTAGCTATAGGAAGTGTGCTAATAGTATTTGGATTGGCATTCCATTAAAACTGTTTAACAACTTTGGGACTACAGCTGTATTTTACAATGGGGCCTCTTTATAACCATGAGCAACAACAGCTTTCCATGTTCTGAAATGTTCTTTGATACCTTTTGTCAGAGTATTATAATTTTCACTGTATAGACTTTTTGCTTCCTTTGTTAGATTGGTTTCTAAGTATTTCATTTGTTTTGGATGTTTTTGCGCAGGTTATCATTTCCCCAATTTCTCTCTCAGCAAGTGTGTTGGTTATGGAAGTATTTTCCCAGAAAAACATCACACTACTGATATATATATATATATATATATATATATATATATATATATATACTCACGTTTATCACTGCACAGTTTGTAATAGCTACGTCTTGGAAACCACTCGGATGCCCATTATATGAGGAATGGATAGAAAGTTGTGGTGTTTGCATACAATGGAGTTCTGCTAAGCTATGAAGAAATGTAAACTCAAGGCTTTTATAGGAAAAGGATGAAAATAGATAACATATTCATATGTGAAATAAACCAGGCACATATACAAAGATCATATTATCTTCCTTGTGTGAGAAATTGAAAGGGTAAATAAAATTTAAAAGATACAGTAAATACAGCAAAAGGGAATGAAACTGCTTGAAAGGCAAAAACAACTGGGATGGAATAAAAGAAAAGGAATTTGAAAAGATGTGTATAAACACAAGATAGCTAAGACAATTGTGCTACTAATTTCTGTTCGTTCATTGAAAGGAACAGTTAGCGCTTATATTATTTGAGCAACTTGACCTGTCTGCTTTCAGTAATCTGAGCAGGTACTTTGCTGATAACAATATGCAATATAATCACCATTGTTAATTTCCTACCATCTTGTTTGGAAATTCTATATCATTTTATTATTGTATTTTTCTCTCTTTAAAATGAAAATAAGCTGTGGATGTAGCTCAGCAGTATAAGCCCCTTCCTGAAACCATAAGGTCCCACGTTTGATCCCTGGTACCAGAATAAAAGAATAGCAGAAACAAAAAACCTAAGATTAAATAAAAAATAAAAAGCAGCCGCTCTCTGCGTAGGTCATTCCACTCTTGCCTATATTTCTAAAGCCCATTCTCAAGATAAAAGATGACATAATCACTGCACAAGAAGGCTGATCCAACATACAAGACAGTCTTACACTTCTTCCATTATGGTTAGGTTTAAAATATATTGAAATAAAAAGGAAAATAAAGAAAATCATGGTGAAATATTTTTAAAATTCCACAGTTGTTATAGCAACCTGTATGCCATCTTTTGTTTTCAGTACTAAGCTTTTCATCCAACACTTATCATTAAGGTATTATCTCAGAGGTGAATCCATACTGCTTTTTTTGTCATTTGAGTCTAAAAATAATGACAACTTGATGGCAGAAAAGAGGTACATCTTCAATTACAATAAAAATATAAATCTATACTGTCCAAGTCAAGCAAAAATAATTTGATGCTGTATTCCTTTTTAATTTTTAATTTAATTCTTTTATATATTTGGCACATGGCCTCACTATGTAGCTTAGACTCATAGGTATTCTCCTGTCTCAGCCTCCCCAGCGCTGGGATTACAGGTGTACATCATCACCTCCAGTCCTGGTGGCCACGGGTAGGGGTTGGTGTGGTATGTGGTGCCGGGGATCAAACACTGGTCCCTTTGCTTGCCTAAGGGGCTATCGGGTCAGCCCTACTCTGATGCTGCATTTAAAATTAACAATATAGAAAGATTTTTGAGATGTGTCTTGTTATATAGTACGACCTATAATTCTTTTTTTTTTTTTTTTTTTGTCTTTTTGAGACAGGGTCTCGCTATGCAGTTGAGGCTGGTCCTGAGCTCACTTTTGTAGCCCAGGCTGGTCTCGAACTCGCACCGATCCTCCTGCCTCAGCCTCCCGAGTGCTGGGATTACAGGCGTGAGCCACCACGCCCGGCTACGACCTATAATTCTTGTGTGACAATCTTCTGAGAGTTGAGATTACAACTGTGTGTCACTCAGCTTGGGTAATGCTTTAGAATTTGGAAACACTTCTGAATATATTGAGCATGTAAATGTGTCTTCAGGGTCATATTTCTAATGCATTGAAATAGTTGCCCACCAACTTCTTCTGTTTAGTGGCCAGACATCTTGACGAATCCGTGAAGCTTTTGCTATACACATTAGGCACATGAAGCTCAGTAAATCCTAATGGCAAAACTGAGGCTTAGACTTTAAAATTTTGTCTCTTAAGTGGAAATTCTTCACTGAAGCTTGAGTGAATTCAAAAGGAATCAAGGACATTCTAGTAAGATAAAACTAAAATAATGTTAAAGAACAAAAGTAGCAAAAGGCACAATAGCAACTTGATAAATAAATCAACAGGCAAACTCATACTGGGTAACAGTACTAAATCAAGCCAGTCTAATAACAGAGACCTGAATGGCAGTAGAAAATGACAGGGACACTTGCAAAAACCCCAACTCAATTCCATCTTTGATTTCCCCAGCAGGTGTGTTGCCCTAAAGACTCGGGATAGAACAAATCCCAAATCAAATCGTAAGTAATTCAACTGGAATAAAGGCTTCGCACTCAGGTCCATGTGTCTGATAAAACAGGGTACCAACCGAAGCTGTGCCTAATGGTTTCTACATGGGGCGGGTTAGAAAAACTCTTAGATTTGATGAGAAAGGGCATCAGAACAATAGGAAGAGAATTACCAGGCAGAAGGCAGACCCAGAGGAGAGCCAACCAAATTAACAAGGCACTGAGGCTCGGATGACAAGTAAGAGAGCTGGAAATTTATGCTGGTGGAAGGGAAGTATAATAATTGTCTGATGCATTAAGAGCTCAAAAGTTGCTAATTGACTCGCTACCATTAGCCCTTTTGATTACTCTAATTGGGCAATTAGACACTAGTGTTGAAAAATCCAGTATCTCCAGAAGAACCATAAGAAAAATGGTACTTGAATGAGACTGATAGAGGCACATACTAGTTACAGATGAGGCAACTTCCCACAGCCCTCTATGAAGAAGAAAAGCATGGTAATTGAACATTTTCAAACTCAGGAACACTGTGGATAAATACACTCTGGTCACGAATGAAAACGCACTTTGGTTTTTCAGTGTGTGCAGCAATAGCGGCAGAGCGGTGGGCCTCACCCCTGCTTCAGAAGGCAAGAGGACTGCAATTTGCTTCTACTTACACCATGCTACTTCTACAGTTCCTTTCTCTATGTTCCAGAATGCCTCCACCATCTAGTGCCAGTTGTGAAAGGCTAGACTACTTCCAGGAGGTCAGGAAACTCCACGTTTTCAGAGGCTAGCCAACAAGGTTTGTACATGCTGAGTCTAGACTGGTGGGCTTATTTATAGAAGAGAGGAAAGGCAGGAAAGAAGAGGGGAGGAAAGGAGAAGGGGCGACGGGCAAGGATGCGCTGCCCTTTCTCCCTGGGAACTCCATGTAAAGTCTCATGTTCTCAGAACTACACAGACACACAAATACAAAATGTTGCAATCATCTTTTTATTGCTCATATGAGAGTTAAAGTCAAGAGGGACAAACAAGCCAGCAGCCATGGCAATGAGGAAAAAGGAGGAAGCGGACAAGTCTGCGTGTCATGCATCTGATGCAAACATGATACTTAGGAGAGGTTTGAAGAAAAGATGGTAAGAATAGGGAAACACCAAAAATGGAAAAAGAAATGGTAATTATGTCATCCAGTACCCAAATAGTGCATAAGGGAAGTTGCATAATTCCAAACCAGAGACTAAAGTAAGAAAATATTTTCCAAGAAGGAATGTTTAAAACTTCCATATTGATTTTTTTTCAATTTTTTTTATTGTTTAAATTTAGCAATGGTTATATTACATATTTTCATCATCAGATCAGTTTGGATTAATACATATAGGTATATAAGATTGATCAAACAATTAAATATTAACCTTTCTAAATCCACATTACTTTTTTTTTTTCTTTTCCCCTTTCTTTTCTTTGAATGTTGACATATTGCATATTGCCCTCACAATCATTCTGTGTGTGGGCATGACCCACCTCCCTATTGATGTTGCTTAAAACTTCCATATTGAAAGTGAGATTTTATATATTTAAAGTGCCCACTGTTTCCCAGCAGAATGAATAAAACTGTGTGTAATTCAAAGACTCATCTGAACAACACAAGTCAAGGCAGCTGAGGGCGTGGCTTAGTGGTCTAAGCACCTGCCTGGCAAGTTCAAGGGCATGCAAACAAATGCCCTAACATAAAGCCCTTAGACGTATGCTTTGCTGATAGGAATTTGAAATGGTTTCGCTGCCCTGACCTGGATTTGATTCCCGATGCCTCATGCTGTGCCAGCCCTGTGTTGGGTGTGGTGGCAAACGCCCTGTGATTCCATCACTGGGGAGGCTGACAGAGGAGGACCCCTCTGAGTCCAGGGTTCATAGCAAGACTGTGCACCCAATTAAAACAAGCAAACGAAGAGTAATAAGAAAACAGTAAGATCTTGTGTAAGCATTGGGGAAATGGATTAAGTACGAAAAAAATCCAGACTTAAAATGTAATCAAGGTCATAAGCAGCAAAGCAGAAAGACAAAAATGAGAGATTCTTTGAATTTCCTAAGAAAAAAGATTCCACACCTACAATTTTATATTTGAAGTACCTACCCAAGATAACTCTGGAATACAGCAAGTTATCTCAGCACACGCTGCTTTTCAGTGTCTTTGTTTCCCTTCTTGCTAAGTGAGCTTCCAAATGAAGAAATAGCACGGATACACAGGAGGAATCATGGGATGGGAAATAAAAACTTTTAGAAATAGAAATGCCTTTCTGACCATTTTATAAGAGGCTTGGGAAGAGAGTCCTCTAGGAATTAGGACTTTTTATTAAAACATATGGCAAGTATATGTTTGTAATCTCGAGAAGTTTGTAAGACAAAATGATCTTTGTACAGGAGGCATGACAAGCATTTACATTTTCAGACTACATGGTCCTTGATTACGTGATCAAAAACAGTAATGTATTAATCTTGGTAAATGAGGAAAGGAAATGTAAGGAACGTTACAGTAGAATCTCATGCAGTAGTCACTGTACAGTGCAAACGAGATGCCCACAAAATGTGCATTTGGAACAGCGAAAGTGAAGACTACAAAGAAAACAAAGCGGAAATGATTACCAAAGAAACAGACCTTGCCAGTTGCGTAGTCAGCACAGACATAGCTGTTATTTAGAACTCGCTGATACCACTTTCGTTTGGTTCTTAATTTGGTGAAAAATTTAGCCATAGTACCGTGCACAGGATAAATACTTCAGAAAGGCCATTGCTCAGCTAAAATGCTAAGCACCGTGTCTTCTTCAACCATCAGCTACTGAGCTGCTGTTCTGCATTATTTGCTATCTGCTAAGCTTTATAGATGGATCATCACAAGTGTGTTCTGTTCCGTTACCCTCAAGGATTTGTCATTTTATTTTGATTTGCACATTTGATCAAAACTGTGATTTGTATTACTTTGGTATCTGTGGCTTTCAACTGAGAGAGTATTGATCATCGAAAAAGGCAAATTTTAAAGAACAACAATGGCTTGTATTTAACATATTTTTGTAAAGCTGAAAGCAATTTATACTATTTAGTTATGCTGCCCAAATGTAAGGTAAAGATTCTGTGACAGAGATGACTGGATGGGCAAGAGCAAGGCCCAAGGCAGTTTGTCACTGAGAACACTGTTGGATGCACAGTGGACTTGCGTGGTACATTGCTACATTTCTTGTGGAATCCGCTGAATGCCCAAATGGGCACAGTGAGTAGATAGGTTCGTAATGAGATACCACATTAGTTCCTACATTTGAAAAGTAAAATTGTTTTAATGCAAGTATTATCCTACTTAGTATAGATATAACATTCAGAATTTGTCTTCGTGGCAGTATTTCATAAAAGATTTGCCAATATAATAAGAAATCCAGATGAGCTGCCCCATGAAGTGAGCTCAATAAGACTGAGAAAATCAAATACTTTTCTTGCATATGTAGCAGCGAAAGAGGGACAGGGAGAGACAGAGAGCAAGAAACACAGCAAAGAAAGATGACAGGGTGACAAAGAAGAGACAAGAAAGGGCAGTGGATGTAGCTATAATGGTGTGAAAATAATAGAAGTATGCTTTAATAATTATATATAATAACACAAAACAAAGGTCATTATTCTATGTAACTTACATGAAATAATAAATACATATTTTTTAAAGTATCTAGAACAGGATATACAAGGTCTCACTACACAGATAGGACTCCTAGTGATTATCCTGTTTTCAGCCACCCAGGCACTGGGATTACAGGCTCAGGCCAAGCCAAATCTCAGTCACTATCTCAGTGTGCCCCAGAGTCATGGCCAGCAAGGAATGCCTGGGATCAAACCCCAGCCAATGCGCTGTACCTATGCAGGAGCTTTAGTCCCCTGAGCTATCTGGCCTGCTCTTGCAATAATAAATATTTTGAAAAAATGGACATATTCTTTTAAAAGAACCATATCAAAAAAAAAAAAAATCTCCTAATTGATGTTTCATGGATCCATTATCTTGGGTTAAAGTTTAAGTAATTTATTTTAAAATTTGCCTTTAACATTCACACATACAATATTTCCTCAAATTTCTTTTCAAATATCACACATAAATTGTACATCTAAAATAGTTTAGCTGGGCGTGGTGGCTCACGCCTGTAATCCTAGCACTTGGGAGGCTGAGGCAGGAGGATTGGTGTGAGTTTGAGACCAGCCTGGGCTACAAAAGTGAGCTCAAGGCCAGCCTCAACTGCATAGCGAGACTCTGTCTCAAAAAGACAAAAATAAATGAATAAATAAATAAATTAATAAAAATAAAATAGTTTAATGAATTTAATTGAAGAATTTCCTCCTTATGTTGTTAGGATTTGGGAAATAATACTTAAATTATATCTAAATATACAATGTGTTGATCAAATATTACAGTGTGAACATACTACTGCACTTTGTATAACAGAAACTACTTTAAAGATAGCAACGTTTAAGCTAAACAGTGATAGTATCAAGCAAAATATATTTCACCATTTACTGCTCTTAAATTGCCCCAAAACAGAAGTACTTGCAAAAATCTCATTAAATTTTACTCATATACCATTCTCTCCAAACTCAAGAACTAACTGAGATCCTACAGCTCAAGATTTATATTCTACTCACAAAGATTTCAGTAATTAATAATAAATCAAACATTGTTGCCAAACCTACTTATATAACAAAAAGTAGATGTGTGCCTTATGCAGCTTTGAACTGACATTTGTGCTCATATGATATGAGAGTGCCTTAAAATACTCTTAATTCTTTTTCTTTCCTGTTTCTTACTTTGCCTTTTTACTTTGTCCCTAACCTCTAAACACCTAATGTAACTTAGAAAATTAATGTGACTATTAAACTATATGTACATAAAGTTTATACAATGGTCTTACTGCATATATTTCTTTCTTTCTTTCTTTTTTAGTATAGGGGATTGAACTTAGGACCTTGCTCTTGCCAGGCAAGCTCTTACTCCGCCAAGCTATCTCCTCAGCCCTCATTGACATTTTAAATTATATATATATATATATATATATATATATATATATATATGATCTTTCAATTGAATTTTTAAAGATAAACCACTACGTTTAAAATAGTTTAAAGTCTCCATTGTATTTATCTTATTTTAATAATAAAAGTCTACCTTTTGAACAGTACCACACTTGAGGCACCCTCGTATGTGACAGCTTGAGTGTGGTCATAATGAGCTATGACAGGTGTCCCCCCTGTGACAGGAAATGGTAGTTTTGCTGGCTTGACTTTAACACCAGGGTCTGCTGGAGTAATTGCTTAATAGCTCTGTTTCCATGGAACCACCTATAATCCTGAAAGGCAAAAAAACAACTATAACGTAAGCTTCCTGTGGCTATTAAAATAAGATGACATACAAAAGTAATGCAGAGGGCAGTTTCCCACACTGAACTTTCATGTGCTACATCAGACAGGATGTTCCTTTTACTAATATAAAATTGGCAACCCAAAATGAAAATCAAAAATAAGGCACATGATTTTTATTGTCAAGGCTAACAGTTATACGCATGCTCTAATCACGTAAGTGCAGCTCAGTAAGATTTGAAGACGTAATTTTTCCGTAACTCGTTAAAGTTGTTTAAGCCTTCTTAGAATCTAGTTCACCTTTCATCACATAAGTGTGTGGATTTTATCTGTCTGAGAAATTAGAAGCACAGGTATCAGGGGGTCGTGATGTTCTTTCCTTTGGACTTATTTGTGTTCTTACTGAAATCTCCTTACAGAAAAAGGCAGGCATTTGTGATGTTTACCTATGTCACACTGCAAGGCAATTTCTGCATCCCACACACCTCTAAGATCTGAGGCTAGACTCTGAATTGAGTGTGGGTTGTCACACACAGACTGTGTTTCCCAAACGAGCCCTGCAACACTTCTTAATTGGAACAAAGGTGAATGTGAACATATTTTAAAAACTGAGTGTTGTAAATTAATTCTTTACATTCATTCTTCCCTAATTAAGTGCTAGACAATTTTTTTTCCCAGAACAAAAAGCATTTTCTGTGTGCTAGTTTTACAACTGTAGCCTTCTTAAATAGACTTCTCTTTGCTTTGTTGCTGTTAGCCCTGCCTTTCGATGCCATCCCAGGCTCTAAAAATCCCTGCCTTCGAAGTCCCAGTGTCACTGCTGTACTGAACTGTGGCGCTCCCAGTTGGGTAACATTGTCCTCTCTGATTTCCCGTCAACAGTCTTGTCAAACTTTAAAAAAGACAAGCAAACCACTGTTTCTTCATTGTATATTGAATTACTTCCCCTGGAACATATTAGTTTGTTGCAATTCCTCTCTGATACATAAGCTCACTGAGAAAGACTAATGAGAATATTCTTCACAATATCATTAAGAAATGTAAATGCTTAGCAATCGGTCTAACCACGGAAGTGAAAGAACCCTACAAAAATTCTCTACTGCTCTGAAAAAAAGAGATTTAAGAAAATATGAAAAATAGAAACATACCCCTGCTCCTAAGTAGGCAGCATCAATATACTCCAAATGACTATACTTCCAATACTAATGTACAGATTTAACACAATCTCGATAAAGATACCAACAACATTTCATATAGTAGTAGTAGAGAAAATGATCATAAGATCTAGGTGGAACTAGTTAGCCAAGTAACCCTGAGTAACAAGAGCAAAGCGGGATGTCTCCCAATGTCAAATTCAAAATTATATTACAGATCTATGATGCTGAAAACAGCATGGTACTATCGCAAAAAACAGACAAGAGTATTAGTGTAGCAGAGCAGAGAACGAAGAATCAATCTCATGCACATTTATCACTTTGAACTTTGACAAAGCACCCCAAAACATACAACAAGGATAAAGAATCTCATAAATACTATTGGGAAAATCAGCTATTCATATGCAGAAGATTTAACCTATACAACTCTCTCTCACCTTTTACTAAACTAAAATTGAAAAGGATCAAATTAATCTGCTGGAAGACAAGATAGTTAAAACTCTTTAAGATATTGGCCTAAGCAAGGACACTATGAACAGAACCCCAGGGACACAGAAATTACCAGGAATCAACAAAAGAAGCCCAGTGTAACTCTAAAAGTCTTCTACACAGTAAAGGCAACAGAAAACAGAATTAAGGGACTGCATACAGAAGGGGAATAGAAAATTTTTCAGCTATTATTATAAGGACTAATGTCTAGAATATATAAAGAATACTCTGATAATAAAAGAACAAATAAAAATATGGGCCACTAAAAGATAGAAAATTCTCGGAGGAAGTAAAAATAAACAATGATACAAGAAAATGTAAAAAGTCGCCGGGCGTGATGGCTCATGCCTGTAATCCCAGCACTTGGGAGGCTGAGGCAGGAGGATCGGTGCGAGTTCGAGACCAGCCTGGGCTACAAAAGTAAGCTCAAGGCCAGCCTCAACTGCATAGTGAGACCCTGTCTCAAAAAGACAAAAAAAAAAAAAAAAA
>PVJA010039914.1:0-18855 GCA_004027025.1 Myocastor coypus | reverse complement strand
AAAAGCTTAATTACAATGCATGAAACACAGAGCTAGATTGGTGAGATGAGCTTTAGGAGGCTTAGATCAATAGCCTCCAATATTATAAGCTTCACAGGTGGCCCACTGCAACTGCAGAACATTTGACTGTGTATGCATCTGCTTCCTCTTAGTCCAAAGAGAAGAATTTTCTTTTCCTTTCTTCTTTTTTTTTCTTCTTAGCAACACCAATAGGATGGTGGGTCATGCCCACACACCGTGCTCTGTAGAACTTTTTTTTTTGTCTTTTTGAGACAGGGTCTCGCTATGCAGTTGAGGCTGGTCCTGAGCTCACTTTTGTAGCCCAGGCTGGTCTCGAACTCGCACCAATCCTCCTGCTTCAGCCTCCCGAGTGCTAGGATTACAGGCATGCGCCACCACGCCCGGCTCTGTAGAACTATTGTGAGGACAATACGCAATGTGTCAACTTTTAAAATAAGAAAGGGGAAAAGAAAAAAAAAAGTAATGTTGATTGAATGTGTGAATGTTTAATTGTTTGATCAATCTTATATACCTATATATATTAATCTAAACTGATCTGGTGATGAAAATATGTAATATAACCATTATAAATTTATACAATAAAAATATTAAATAAAAAAAAAAAGAAACTAATAACACCAGCAATGACACCTTCAGCAAATAGGCACAGCAAATCTGTGAAGAGTGCCCACTGTGTCCCACTGATGTTAGGTTATTCTTTAGGTATGTGCATCTTTACAGCAACTCTGGAAAGTAGGTGTCATCCTCACCCCTACATAGCAGATGAGCAAATGAAGACAGAGGTTGAGGTGGCGTGGCGAGCACAGTCTCCTCTTCAGGTGGCTCATCTTGCCCTACAGCCCATTCTAGAACTGTTCTGTCTCACTAGCAGTTGGGTCACACAGTACTTACTCTGGGCCCAGCTACATTGGTCACTGGGTTGACGCCCTACTTGCCCTACTGCCCATAGCAAACCTACCGGCACAGGCCTACATAGTTGAGACCTTCTCTCAAAGCAAAAAACTGCTGAGCTGGGCGTGGTGGTACACACCTGCAATCCCAACACTTGGGAGGCTGAGGCAGGAGGATCCATGCGAGTTCGAGACCAGCCTGGGCTATAAAAGTGAACTCAAGGCCAGCCAGAACCGCATAGCAAGACCTTGTCTCAAAAAGACAAAAAAAAAAAAAAAGCAAAAAACTGCTACTAATTGCCAGCAATTACCAGGCTTCTGACTACTACAGGCACGCTTCCCATGGTGGGGGGGTGGGTATTAGGGTGGCACTAATATGCAGGCTCTAGGTAGAGTGGGGTGGCACAAGGAACTGGAGCTCCAAAAACACATACTTCCTAGGCATGGGCTGTGGTCAGATAGCAATATCCTCTGTATATTGGGCTGTGCACGGCAGAGCAGCTAGGATCCTTCATACTGCCTGGCCGCGGGGTTGTGGAGAGCAGGAGAAAGAGGGAACATCCCAGAGCAGAGGAAGCACTAGGAGCCAGTCTCAGCCAGGACTGGGGCCCTCTCAGGAGAACAGAGGCCAAGGATGTGAACCCATAGGGCACAAGATACCTTGGGTCTAGGTGAAGGTTGGCCCCCTTTTGTGTCCTATGCAAGTTCTTTTTTTTTTTTTCTTTTAATATTTTAGTACAGAAGGGCCCAGCAGGATGGCTCAGTGGTGCAACGCACCTGCTTAGGAAAGCTTGGGCAGCTACAGGGACCGTGGTTCGATCCCCGGCACCACATGCTGTGCCAGCCCTGCCCTCAGGGCAGGCTGAGCCGGCCATAAAAACAAATAAACAAACAAAAGTTCTGAAACAAACAAACAAACAAAATTTTAGTACAGGTTCCACAGGATCTCACTACACAGAAGGGACTCGTAGTGATCCTATTTTCAGCCTCCCAAGCACTGGAATTATGGGAACACACCACCTGGCCTAATCTCAGAGTGCATTGGGGGTGGGGCTGGCACAGCATTCCGGAGATCAAACCCTAGCCCCTGAATCTGCCTAAACAGGCGCTTTAATCCACTGAGCTATCTGGTTGACACCCCCTACCCAAGTTCAAACTAGGTCCAACTCTGCTCAGCTTCAAAGATCAGATGAGATGAGGTACATGTATGGTGGTATGGCCATAATGCCCCCCACCCCCGGCCACCAGAGGAATCTGCTGCTCTGCCTAGTCACTGAGGACAGACAGTAGCCCTTTGATCACTCTCTGTAGATAGTGGGCCCCTAGTGACTTTGCTCAGTGATGGGAATGACTATGCAAACTTGCTTTACATTTGATTTTCCTGGCAGAGTCAATAGACAGAGACCCCGGTAGCACCTGAACAAGCTGGCTCCAAGTCAGGACACTTGTTCTCTGTCACAGCTTGTTTAGAGTCCCACTCTCCTTTCCCCTTCAAGCCTCAGTTTGCCCATAAGGCCTCTAAAGGGCCAAAACAGGTGGACAGAACAGTCCTGGAACCTCTGCGTCTCCACTCTGGACATTTGCTTTGTCTTTCCAGCAGCTGAAATCCAGGCAGGAAGTAGTGAGAGGCAGGACAAGGGTGTGGTGCTGGTGGCCAGGCAGGAAGCAGGGGGACACCTGAGACAGAACCAGGGTCATTGTCCTAGCAGCTACAGCGGGGAAGAGGCCAGGAGCAGAATGGGTGGGGCTGCGGCAGGAAGGAGAAGGCAAAGATCTTGGCTCTCTGGTATCCAGGGGCGAGGTGCCTTGGTTGCTATGGGACGGCAATCTACCTGTTTCCTCTCCCCAGGCTGGGCACCTTCTCCGTCAGGGCCTGATCTCTCCTACCAGATAATCTGGCATCAGGCGCCCAGGGTTTACGTGCACCCTGCTGACTCTGGACACTCCGCTCTCTCATCCATTCTTGTACCTTCCCCAGGGCACTAGAATGCTGCAAAGATGCTAGGCAGGGGAGCTGGGCCCACAGCAGGTGCAGGGGGCAGTTCCTCCCCATCAGGCGTTCTGTCCCCAGCTTGCCGAGAGCAGAAGGGCCTAGAGAGGTTCCCTGGGGTGGCCTTGATATTCCCACTGGGCCACACCTCTTCCCACCAAAGGAGACGCTTCTGAAGCCCTTGCCCTGTGGCACAGCTGCTGGGCCTGCAGCAGGCAGGCAATAATCACAGCAATGTGCTGGTGAACAGGAGCTCTCTGCATCAGAACATCCACTTATACTGCGAGGCACTGAGCCCTGAAGGAGGGGGGACAGGTGGGGGTCGACAGCACCACCCCATCTGCCTGAACAAGACCAACAGGGCCCTGCAGTGGGAAGCAGACCCACAGGCCAGCCATTTGATGCTGTTCATCCCCACCTATCCATCTTGGACCTCTACTTACTACATGAGGCTTTGACTGGTAGGAAGTGACTCACAGATGTCCTCTCTGGTCTCGTTCCCTATCTACAGAAGCTGCTAAGCCTCAGGTGGTCAGCAAACCCACCTCTCATCTTCAGGGCCTCTCTCAGAGGGAAGTCTAAATCTGCCATATAACCCTGTTGTCTGCCCAGACCCTTCCTGAGACCTCCATGAACCTCCCTCACTTCCAGCCCTTTCTCTGGTGGCACAACCTGTATCTCTTCCTCAAAGAGAAGTCAGGGTGCAGAACAAAGTTTTCACAGTACCTAACACATAATAAACACTCAAATAAAAATTATTACTATTTTTCTACCCTGTGAAAGAATACGGATTTCCCTAGCCTTTCATTCCCTGCACTCCATGATGGCCATGCTGTGCTATGCTCTGTTAACAGTTACCCACAGAGTGGCTGCTGATGGCGTCTTACTTTTGAGAGCTTCTGAAGGCTTTTATATATAGAGAGAGTAAAGGCCAATGAGCAGTGGCTAACAGGCAGATTCAGGGCAGCAGGGCTCCCTGCTGGGACTTACTGTAACCCAGGACAGAAGTGGGAATCGCCCACTACACCACTGGCTTCTGGCTTCATTTTGAATCCATCATGTCCTTTCCATATATGTGGCACTCCTACATGGCTGCGTCCCCTCTCTGCCCAGGAGCCACCAACCCTGCTCACCAACACCACACTAAGCAGGATGGGTAAAGGCCTCCCTAAAGAAAGTTCCACGGTCAGGGAGTGCCCTAGGACACACAGGGTAGAGAGCATACACTTGATGTGGTAGCTCCAAGGCAGAGACTTTCAATAGCACCAGAGGCAGGGAAATGTGCATAGACTTGAACAATAGCCCAGCTACAATAATCCACAGCACCAGGCACGTCTACACTGCCACAAACCCCATGGGAGCCCAATGGAACAGATGGGGGTGGGCCTTTGGAAGCCCACCCTAAAGACATCCCAGACCTCACCTCCTACTTTTACGCCTAGAGGGTGCAGGGTGCCCCATCTTCAGCTTTAGCCTGCAGTCTTCAGGTTCCAGCAGCGACTCTCATTGCCCAGGGTCTCAGGCTTGGTCACCACCAGGGGGAGTGGTCATCCCGAAACAAAGTACAACTGCTGGGGGCTGGGTGGAGCTGGGCAGTGTTTTGTTTCAGAAAGGCAGTCTCCCCACAAAGGGGTGCCTGGGGGAGGTGCCTGGACCCTCAATTCATCACCTCCTCCTTGGGAAGCCCCCAGCCAGCGTGGGAGACTGTGCACACTGGAACAATGGAAACAGGATGGAGGCAGAGAGGGCCTACCCAGACAAAGGCCCTTCCAGCCCTACCCTGGCAGCGCTTTCTTCCTCCAGGTGCTGCTCTTTGGCTCCCTCACTCCCTCTAAGGAGGCTCAGCACTGTCCTCCACATGTAGCGTGTGTGGTGGGGGCAGGAACAGTGTGTATGGGGTCCTAGGTTGTGGCCTGGCTTACTCTCAGATGCCGCCAGAACACTAGAAAACAGGACCCCTCCCTCTCTCGGGTCTCTGCTCTTTGGGCTGGCTCCAACAGCTTCCCAGGGTTCATGATACCAACAACCAGGCCTTCCTTGCTCCTGCTGGGACAGGGCCAGCTGTCTAGGACTAGACTGCAGAAGGCCAGCCTGGGGTGACAAAAGGAGGCTGTGAATGGTAGCTGGACAAGTTCTGGATCACACAAAGCTAGACTGCTGGGCACATGCATCTTCCTGGAAGCTTCTTCACTTAAGGGGCCCCTTTGATGTTCTCGAGGTATCCGATTAACTGCCACTTCTATTCTGACTCACTGTCATAGGCCCTGGGTGAAGTACTCAGAGCCTTGGCCTCAATATACCCATCTATGACACTGCAGTGTGACACACAAGCACATCAACCCCAAGGCCTGTGATAAGCAGCTCTCTTCAGGTCTTCACACTCAATCCAAACTATACTGAAGGCCACAGAACCACGCTAAGAACTATGACATCCTAGGTGCCTGCACTAGGCAGGCAGGCAGGAGACAGCCTGAGATTACAGGGAGGAACTGGGCCTCTGGAATGTGGGCTTGGGCACCAGGAGGTGCATGACCTCTCCTTTTGTAGGTCTCCTTGGCTCTTCCAGACCTCTCCAGATCCTCAGGATGTGGCCTGATACCACAGGACAAAACAGGAGGACAAGTTCCTACCAGCTGCAATACACAGATTCAAAGGTCAAGAAGCAAGAGAATCTGACCTCACTAGCTGTCCTGTGGGTGTCAGCCCACACCATGGCCACACTGAGCAGATACTCAGTACCATAGGCACCATACATGCCCAGGACTGAGCCTATACTCACTGTAGGAACCTACAGGCACACTGTCTACTCATCTGGCCTCCTTCCTGTCCCAAGGCCCTACCAGACTTGGCAGCCTCACAGCCTTCCTCCTCAGGCCTGGACCCTTCAGGAACGAAAGGGGTAGAGAGCCAATTATGGTGGCACACACCTATAATCCAGCACTTTTTTTTTTTTTTTTTTTGTGATACTAAGGATTGAACTCAGGACCTTGCACTTGCCAAGCAAGTGCTTATTATACTGAGCTATCTCCCTGGCTCCCTATAATCCAGCACTTTGGAGGCTGAGACAGGAGGATCACTGCCAAGTTCTAGTCCAGCCTGGGCTACACAGTGAACTCAAGGCCAACCTGAACTCTTTTTTTGCAGGACCAGGGTTCGAACTCAGGACTTTGCACTTGCTAGGCAGGCACCTGTTCCATGGAGCTATCTACCTCCCCAGCCCCCCAACCTGAACTTTATAGCAAGACCTTGTCTCAAATGAATTTATTTATCTATTTGTTTATCTATCTATCTATCTATCTATCTATCTATCTATCTATCTATCTATTTATTTATGGCTCAGCCTGTCCTAGGGTGTGGGGCTGGCACAGCATGTGGTGCTGGGGATTGAACCATGGTCCCTGAGGTTGTCTAAGCTTGCCTAAGCAGGCACTTTAGACCACTGAGCCATCTCACCAGCCCTCAAAGAAATTTTTATTTTTTTTTAATTTATTTATTATTTTTTTCTTGTTTCAGAACCTTTGTTTATTCACTCATTTTTTATGGCCGGCTCAGCCCGCCCCAAGGGCAGGGCTGGCACAGCATGTGGTGGTGGGGATCGAACTGTGGTCCCTGAAGCCGCCCAAGCTTTCCCAAGCAGGGGCTTTAGACCACTGAGCCATCCCACTGGGCCCCCCCTCAAAGAAATTTTTAAAAAAGGAAAAGAAAAAAGAAAAGTGAGGAAGAGTAAAGCAGTGTGTTGCTGACTGTGGCACGAACATTACTGGGAAGAACCATGGGTCGGGCAGAAAGATGGGAAGTAAAAACCGGCAGCTGCATGCAGGGTGAAGTCACCCTATGGATACTGGGCAGATTTCTGGTTTTGAGTAGCAGATTCATAGGGTTTTGCATCCTACATCCTGGGGTAAAAGAGAAGTTGAAGTCCCTCAAGGCACACAGAGAAGACACAGGCACCCATGGCACCCACCCCCCTAGCTGTCCATCATTCTTTTTTGAGACAGGGTCAGCTACGTAGTGTAGTCTGGCCTTGAACTTGATTATATAGTCAAGACTGGCCTCAAACTCAGGGAATCATCCTGCCTTAGCCTTCCAAGTGCTGCGATTACAGGTATATGCCACCACACTTGGCATGTGTTTGTGTTTGCTTGTTCTTTTTTTTCTTTTTCTTGTTTGAGAACTTTTGTTTGTTTATTTTTTTATGGCCGGCTCAGCCTGCCCTGAGGGCAGGGCTGGGGCAGCATGTGGTGCCGGGGATCGACTGCAGGCGCTTTAGACCACTGAGCCATCCTGCCGGGCCCTGCTTGTTCTTTTCAGACAAGGTCTCACCATGTAGTCCAGGCTGGCCTCAGACTCACTATGTAACCCAAGCAGGACTCAAATTCACGACCATCCTCTTGCTACAACCTTCTGAGGGCTGAGAGCACAGGTGTGCGCCATCACACTTGGTGCTGTCTATCATTTTGACTGACCAGTTTCTGCCAGTTAGACAGATTCCCAGGGGCCTCGGTGGCTGGGGCAGGTGCTCAGGTACTACCTGGGTCATATTGTGGCATCTCCACTTATTGGACAAGTTGTACAACACCCCAAGCCTCAGTTTCTCCATCAGTGAAATGAGTGCAATGCCAGGTTCAGCATCATGGAATGAGGTGATACTATGAAGAACCCAAACCATACAATAGTCCAGGCTCAATCAAAAGCAACTGCTGCTATGAAAGTTGGAAAATTAAGGCTCCACGGAGGCACCCTAGGCTCTCAGGGTGGTGATGGTGGGGGTCCAAAGGCCCCTCTGTCCATTCCATGCAGGGAAAACCCAGGGTGAGCTAATCCTAGGGATCCTGGTCTATTTCCAGGCATTCTTTCAAGCTGTAGCTCTCCTTCCGCTCTCTCTATAGGGCAATAGCTTCACAGGAATCTCAGATCAGTCTTCTGTCTTCCTGCTAGCACTTCCCCTCCTCCCGCTACTGGTGTCCCTTTCCCAGCCACCACTTCTGATGCCAAAGGAAGCACTTAGAATCCTTTTCTGAGACCCTAGGCTCACCTTCTCTGGTATCCCTGGCCCAGAAGTTGCTGGGGCAGTACAAGGACAGAGCCACCAGACTAGCCCCAATCCAATGACTGCCTATAGGGCAGCCCAAAGGAATTAGTACTCAGATGAGCCCAGACAGGTGTTTACCTCCTGGACCTTCCAGGTGGCAAACCCTAAGGCAGCCCAGGATTCACACCTCGCCACTAGCAGTAAGCAACCCTCTGGCTTCTTCCTCTTTTAGGCTCCTCCTCCCCCAGCTGCTTCCTCCTTTTCCTCTGATGTGGACACCACTTCCTGAAGAAGCCCTGGCACGCAGACCTCACTGCCCCTCTGCCTGGGCACAGTCGGTACTGCCATTAATGTCCCTTCCACACATCTGAGGCTACAGTAGCCTTGATGCCTCAGCATCCTCCACATCTTATATAGACACCTCCCCAACAAGACTTACAGGATCTTACCTTAGGTTTTTATTCAAAAAAGTGAAAGGTCGGGCCCGGCAGGATGGCTCAGTGGTCTAAAGCGCCTGCTTAGGAAAGCTTGGGCGGCTGCAGGGACCGCGGTTCGATCCCCGGGAACCACATGCTGTACCAGCCCTGCCCTCAGGAGGGGCTGAGCCAGCCATAAAAATAGACAAATAAGCAAACAAAAGTTCTGAAATAATAATAAAATAAAATAAAATACTTTAAAAAAAGTTATGGAAAAAAAAAAAAAAAAAGTGAAAGGTAAAACCCAGAGCAGATGCTGACTTATTCTGGTGAAGGTGTGAGGGTGGGGCTGGGCCTTAGTAAAAACAAGAGCTCCAGGCTAGAGGGGGTGGAGCTGAGCAGAGGAAGCCCCACCCTGCACCTGTACCAGCATCAGGTACCGTGGACACCTTCAAAGAGACCAATCCTTCACCTTCCCCAGAAACTTTTTTTTTTTTCTCCTTTTTTTTTTTTTTGTCTTTTAGAGACAGAGTTTCACTGTACAGTTCAGGCTGGCCTCGAACTCTCACCGACCCTCCTGCCTCAGCCTCCTGAATTCTGGGATTACAGGTGTGCGCCACCATGCCCGGCTTCCTTTTTTTTTTAACAATTTTTTATTTTATTTATTATTTTTATTCTTGTTTCAGAACCCTTGTTTGTTTATTCACTCATTTTTATGGCCAGCTCAGCCCGCCCCGAGGGCAGGGCTGGTGCAGCATGTGGTGCCGGGGATTGAACCATGGTCCCTGAAGTCACCCAAGCTTCCCCAAGCAGGCACTTTAGACCAGTGAGCCATCCTGCCAGGCCCCTTTTTTCTCCTTTTTTTGGTACTGGGAATCAAACTCAGAACTTTGAGCTTATCAGGCAGGTACTGTCCTACACTGAGCTATATATCGCTACCCCACCTTTTGGAGCCCTCTTAGACAAAGTCACTAACTGTGCCTGCCCACAACCTGTTGATCCTTTCCCTTCTCAGTTAACTCCTAGGTTGGGACTGTCCCCAAGGTGTGGGAAGACGAGGATGCTACCTGGCTTGTGCCCTAACCCACAGCTCAGGTCCTGCCTGTGCCACAGCACAAAAGGGAGCAGGAGAGGGAGCACTCAGTTGGGGTGGGGTCAGGAGGCACATGGCCGGCCCTCAGTGGCTGAGAGCTAGCACAGATAGGGTTTCTTCCATCCTGTTTCTGCAGGGCAAATGTGTGCCTTTAAAAAAAAAAATCTGAGAGACACAGCCAGGGAGTGAGATCATGGGCTGGGTATACGGGACCAGGGTGCATTCCTGTGGTCCTAAACACCAGCTCCCACCCATCCACAGTGCTGGAGGTTTATAGACCTCCCTAGTACCAGATCACACTCTACCCCAGGGCCACTACCTACCTGGTGCCACTTGGTGGGCAAATGAATATACCCTGCCTCTCAGGTCTGAACCAACTCAACAGGAGAGGCCTAAGGAGGTTCCTGGCCATTTGCAGTTCCTACTGGCAGCCCAGACTCCAACACAAACAGAATGGGTGGCCTGGCACAGCAGCCTCTACCCCAGCCACAGAGGCCCTCCGTCTTCCCCACCTGCCTGGCTCTCTGTCCTGGGTTCCACGCTGACCTGACAGGGCTGCCCCCACCTGAGCTCCCTGGTTCACCCCATGTCTCTAATCAGGGGCGTTCCCCCAAAGGATATGGTGTCTAGCCTCACTCCCTTACTAGAGGTACAACACTGGGGTTAATGGGCGGGAAGGGACAAGCAAGGAGTCAGACAGGGCTCAGACACCCCGCTGCCCCCCAAGCGTGGGAGCTGGGTCCCAACCGCCCTCAGACAAAGCCTCGCCTAGCCTGGGGGAGGGGTGGGAAGAGACTCTGAGGCCCAAGAGGCCCCACCCCCCATTCAAGTGCTAATGAGCTCCAGCCGGTTATAGAGGGCTGGGGGAGAAAATGTCAGCGCTGGAGGCCCACTTGGGTACCAGCCCTCCAGGCACCTCGGGCTCTAACACACCTCCAATCCTAGACCCCTAGGTTAGGTCTGAGATCCCAAGGTAGTCTATCACTCTACTTGGCACCAACTCTTTGTACACCTTGGTCTCCCCACTTGCTGTGAGCAGCTGGCCCAAGAGCAAGGGAGAAGATTCCCTGGGACAACCACACCGAGGCCAGGCAGGATGCTCAACTCTGCAGGACCCAGCAGCCAGCCCCTCATTTATTTTCTCCCCTCCAGGGCTTGATGCACCGACACAACACTCATGGCTAGAGGGCACCCGGGTCCCCAGGTTGTAAGTGGAGGGCTAGAGACTGCCAAACTTCATCTGAAGCAGTTTTCTCAGGCCACTGTGACTCTAAGGTAAGCCAGCAAGGTGGGCTTTTTTCCCCCAGGTCTGAACTATCCACTAAGATTTTGAGACTCCAGACCAGTTCAACTGTCTCAAGTGCCCCCGCTGAATCAGTACCTCTGCCCCAGGTGGTGCCAATTTTCAAGGCCACCAGAGCATTCCTTCTCAGGAAGCCACCTTTACAAATGTCCTAGAATCTCCCTCCCCATCAACTAGCCAGGATCCCAAGTTAGCCCTCCTACCCATGTGCTGCTAGACCAGGCTCAAGTGGCAGCCCAGGATTATATTATCCCTCTCCCCAGGGATTATGCTGCATTCATGGATGTGTTCAACTGCTTCCCTGTTTCCACACATACTTAATATGCACCTTATAGTCAGCCCTTTTCTAGAGGCGCACAAACAGGGTAACATCACACAACTCTTTTCATTTGGTAAACTTACTTGAGCCCCTGCTTTGCATAGCAAAGAGGTGGCAGGGCCACAGGGCCAGTGTCATAGCTCAGGTCTCAGTCCTAGTGCTCTCAGGCTGCTCTGGAGCTCCAGAGGCTCTTCAGACAGCAGCCCCAAGGGAATTCAAAACAGCTTGGGAGATGAATACAAAGCCATCCTCCCTCACCAACAGTTGAGTTCCTACTGTGTGCTGTGCCCTGGTACAGCCCACAGGATAGGCACCAAGAGTTCTGCAGGGAATGGTAGAGGCTGTCCCTCTCTGCCCACATGACCTGTGACAGGGGCCAGGAAGAAATAGCCTTAAGGACCTTTTTCTCAAGGGCCTACCCTCTCAATCCTGGCCACTGACCTATAAGAAGATCTGGCCACCTGCTATTAATATGCCAATACTGAGACCTCTGCCCATGCATCCCCCAAGCCAAGTTCTATAAGCACATCGTTCATTCATTACACAAATGAGAAGCACCCAGGTTGACTGCTGAGTAAAGGAATGAAAAGCCTGGCCCCTGAAGGGAGCAGCAAGACATTACCATGCTGATGAAGGAAGCAGTGGTGCCACAGATGCTTCACTGGACTCTGTGGAGGTCAAGAAGGGAATCTGGGGAAGCTTCCCTGAGCCCAGTGTTACAGAGCAATCAGGTAGGTAGGGAACAGTAAAGACAAAGTGCCAGAAAAAAGCAGAACTGCTGTACATACTCTCTGAAGCCTTCCTGGAGCCCACTGTCCCACACTTCTGAGTCTGGCCATGAAGACCCCAAATTCCACTCTGCCAGGGCTAGTCAGTCAGGTTAAACTGGTAGTGTAGGGATGAGGGGAAACCCTGGAATGGGACTGCTATCAGCTCCTCTGCTCTCCTCATCAAGGTGCCAGGAAAAACTCTCTTCCCAGTGTGTAACATCTGCTTCTGCCCTGGTGACAGTGACTGTGCCTGCTAGCTGGCAAGGCTACAAAGAAGTGGGGGAGGCAGGGTTCGGGCAGGGCAGCAGGCGTGGTTCTGGCTGAGGAAAGATTGGCACTTGCCCAGCCTAAGTCCCGTTGCCTGGACAGTTTCCCGCTACACGGGACAGGCGCCTAGAACTCAACCCTGCCACAGCTGGGTTCCCATAACCATCTTACTCCTGGATGGGTAAAGGATGGCTTCAGTCAGGACCCTTTCCCAGCGCACCATGGCAGACTGGTACATGAGGATTGGGTTTTCAATTTCAGGCAGTTTGGTCATGCAACACCTGTAGCACACCCTCTGCAGGGTCTCAGCTCCACCCTATACCAACAAGAATCAGAGGAGTCAGAGGGTTCTGTCTGCCCCATCCTTAAGCCCCAGGAATCCTATAGACTAAACCCCCAGGAAAACCATCTCACAGAGGAAGCAAAGGCCCAATGGGCAGGATACTAGGCTGGCTGCTACCAGCCCACGGTGGGAGAGGTTGCTAGGTCCCATCTGGACTGGCCTAAAAGCTGAGCTAGTCTCCATGGGGCAGGCCAGTCCAGACAGGGAACCCTTCTGGTGTCATCACAGGAAAGCCAGGAGCTGTGGCCGGGGTCTGTCCCACATCTCCTTGGCCTTCACAGTCACAGTAACTACGATCACGCTGGGAAGGGTCTGGCAAAAGCCTCTGCCCTGGGCACTAGGAGACAGCGGTCCCGGAAGTGCCCTCCCCAGGCCCAGCTGCAACGGGCATTCCGCCGCGTCCACACCCACTCACTGCCTGCCGCACTCCCAGCAGAGACAGGAAGAGGCAAGCGCCCAACGCAAAGCAGCCCAGGAGGCTGGGCCGCCGCCCCTTCCCGCCCCTTCTCTTCCTCCCCGCCGCCGCAGAGGAGCGGATGCCATTTTGAAACCTCCGGGGCTGTGCCCCTGAGGCCAAGCCTGCCGGGACAGTCAACAGATGGGCGCATAATGGACATACGTACTGTTCCTCTGACACAGGCCCAGTAAAAACACCCCCACTTTTTACTTGAGAGCCTGGAGGCTCTAAAGCAGCTTGGGAGCTGAGGGGCCACACCCCCACTCACGCACTCTTCAGCCTACAAAGCTGCTGCCAGGCCCCTCTCCTTCCCCCAATTTTGGGACTCCCCAAATCCGGCCTCCTCAGGGAACTCCTCCAGCCCTATGTGGGAGGCTGGACAGGGAAAATCACCAGGTCCTCCGTCTTTGCAGAAGACCGGCCTGGATGCTCCAAGGAACACTAGCCCAACCCTAGCATCTCAATCAGCAAACCCACCATTCTCATAGGGCCTTGAGATTCAATAGGCCCACCCACCCTCGAAGGCCACATCCAGGCTTTTCAGTCCAGAAAAGGGACAGGAAACTCAGCACCCTCAGCGGATCATTTGTCGGCCCACAAGGGCAGCAATATGTCGGCTGTCTCACCACTTCCACTTCCCCCCACCCCTCTAACAGCCACCATCTTCCCTGGCCTTGGAAAGGCCTACAACCTCAACTCTTCTATGCTCCCTTTACTTTCCAGACTGCCCCCTAGCCAGCCCAGACAGGCCTTCAAAATTGGGAAATACATTCCTGGGAGCAGATCCTCTCAGGGAAGGCTGGAGCCTCCCTCAGCCTCTCCAGGAGGACCAATGAAGCTTCAGTACACCCTCTCGAGCCCCTGCTTCTCTCGCCCCTGACTGGCTCATCTGGTGCAGGAAGGGTGGTGGGATCTGGAGAAGGCCAGAGTGCAGGAAAGGAGTTGAGGGAGGTGCAGGGGAGGATCTGAGAGTGATGTCTGCCTTAGCAGTCTGGTGGTCCGAAGCAGGCTGATTGGTTTCATCAGGACAGAGCTCAGAAAAACCTTCCCATTTGAGAGGTCCAATGGATGGGGGAGTCTAAGCATACAAGTGGGGCATGCAGCTTTAGGATTAGGGATAGGGCCCAGAAGGAGAGGGGAGTGGACAGGGGCCTGCAGAGGCCCAGGTGATGTTCATGGCCAATGGGAGCAAGAAGAACAGGTGAAGAGAAAGATAGAACTGGGGAGTGCAGGCTAAGCAGGGTGAAGTTGGGGTAGTCTACGAAAGGACGAAAGGTGAGGCAGGAGCACTGAGGTTTTGCAAAGCTGCCAAGCAAGAGTGAATGGCCAGGCAGGGTCTGGGCAGCTAGTGTTAGGACATCATAGCTTGGGTTTAAGTTATAGGATGAGTTGAAGCTCTGAGCTGGAATCTGACCTAAAATTCGAGATTTAGACCAATCCAAATGTTCCACTCTTATTTAGGGGTTCTGACCAGGCTGTTGCGGGGGGGTGGGGTGCGGAGCCCAGAGGTGCAGTCCTGACCCAGTCTGAGTTTGAAACCCTTCTCGGGAAGGTCAAAGGCTTCATCTAGGGATTGGGCCCAGCAATCACGGATCCCAGATGCCAGCGTGGTCTCACCTAACAGAAGCAACTTCACCTCCCGCGCCGCTTTCTCGCCGTCCTCCCGCAGGTTCTTGTCGATCATCTTGGAGCGCTCGGCTGCTGCCTTGTCTTCGGCGCTCACGGTGCACCCCATCCCGCCGTCCGCCGGCCCGGCCCCCGCACGGCCCACGGCCTGGCTCGGCCCCGCCCGACCCACTCGGTTCCCACCGCAGGCCCTCTGCGGACAGCTCCGGATGGGCAGTTCCGAGTGACTGCGGGAGGCGCCTTCCCGGCCGGCGCGCGCCGACGGCGGGGCGGGCCAGGGGTGGGGCTTGGGCGAGCCGGACTGGGACTGGGCCGGGGGTGGGCTCGGGGGCGGGCCCGAGGGAAACTTGAGCCTGGCTATTGGCTAGAGGGCGGAGCAGAAGGGGAAGTCAGCCGCAGCCCGGGAGGGGGACAGCTGGGGGCGGGGCCCGCCGAGCGCAGGCTGCAGTCGCAGCGCGGCGCAGGGGTCCGGAGCAAGGCGGGCTGCGGGCGGGGCCGGCTGCGATTGGCGCTGGGTGCCTGGCACCGCGGGGCGGGCGGATTTCGTAGCCCGAGGGTGGGGACGCGAGCCCCAGCTAGCTGAGAAGAAACCGGTCCTTGGAACTTTAGGGAGTTGGGTGGCTAGGTTGGAGGAGGTGTGTCTCATCGCTTGTTAATGAACCCTGTAAACTCGTTTGGGGATCTGCTTAAACTAGGAGGCGATAAGACCGTCTAAATTTTTCCCTTTCTTTCTCTGGATTGCAACAAATAAAAAACAAAAGCAGTCGATTGTCATGTCTACACTTTGTCTAGGCAGTTTCCCTCAGACGGATGCCCTTTGTAGTCAACCAAAAGCATTGTCCTGGAGGCAGCCATGCTGGACTCCAGCCTGGGGCCAGGCGACTAGGACTGAGAGGGAGAAAGAAGACCCCACTAGATTTGTGGACACAAAAAGTCACTGTGATAGTTTGTTTACTTTCATTTATTAAGACAGGGTCTCAAAAAAAAAAAAGACAGGGTCTCCACGTTTTAGCACACCTGCCTCAGCCTGCCAAGTACTGGGATTGCAGATAGCAGACTTGTAGTGACCCTCCTGTTTCAGCCTCCCCAATGCTGGGATTGCAGGCATGCACTACCACACCTGGTTTCAGTGGCTGGCATGGTGCACCAGGGGTTCTGAGGCCAGCACAGCATGCAGTATTGGGGATCGAATCTGGGTCCTTGCACTTCCCAGGCAGGCACTTAGACTGCTGAGCTATCTCCTCAGCCCATTACCTCAGTCTTTTTTTTTTTTGTAGGACTGGGGTTTGAACTCACAACTTGCACTTGCCAAGCAGGCACTTGTGCCACAGAGCTATCTCCCCAGCCCCAAACTGAACTTTTTTTTAATATATATTATGGCTGGCTCAACCTGCCTTGGGGATGGGACTGGCACAGTGTGTGGTGCTGGGGAGACCACTGAGCGATCTTGCTGGCCCATACAACCTCAATCTTAACTGAACATTTGAAGAGTCTTCTAAACTCCACAGGAAGGTGTCCTGTGAGCCCCAGTGCTATGCCCCCCAGGTGGCCCTATCCCAAAGACAGGTAAGTTTTCCAGAGCCAGCTGGGGAGCTTGCCAACAATACGGATGGTTCACAGTCCTGTTTGGTATAGCCTCCCCTCCTTCCTACCTTGACATATAACTATTCCAGCTCCTACTTTGCAGTCTGTCTGCTTTCCCTGGAATGTCTGTGTATCCCTATCTCAATGTCTGCCTTGTACTGGTCCTGGCTTGTAATCCTCCAGTGGTTCTCCTAGGGTTCCTCCTGCCCAAGCCAAAGTTCAAGCAGGCCCTGCCATGGCCATGCAACCAACAGGGCAAAAAGATGTAATGTCTGCTAGGGACATAGACAGAAATATAAACCCACCCACAGGCCTAACCTCCAACATGCCACAGGTCCAAAGGGCACACTATACATGTCGACAGACACAGCCAGCAGCACTGTCTGTCCAAGTAAATATTGCAAGCCTGGTTCCAAGGCAGACCCCTCCCCCCTACCAGGAGGCTCCTTAGCCTCCTGGGCCTGCTCCTAGCAACAGCCAACAGCTCTCTCAGTTGCCAAGCAACGGAAAGAACCTGTCAGCCCCTTGGAGGCCCAGCTTTAGGGAGGTGGGCAGGACTCAGACCCCAGTCTGTGGAGGTGGGGCAGGATGGGGCTACCAGGGGCCATGACCTCTAGCCACAAAGAGAACTGTGGTTCTTGCACTCTTTCCACCAGTCAGCTGCTTCTTTCAGTCTCGTGCTCTTTCTTCCTAGGAAGTCCAGCAGCAACCCCTCTTTCCAACCCTCAAAACTGCTCCGCAGGATCCCTAAGGCTATGGCAAGGTCTTTGTTTGCTACTTGAGCCGCACACTTCCCACACCAGAGGCTCAGAAGCCCCCAGGTCATCTCCAGTCCAACCTCTTGCTTGCCTGACAGCCCTTTGTGCATCACTGGTCTGCAGTTTTGTAAGGCACCATGGATGCCTTAAATACACTGCCTGGAACTGAGGACCCCACACACTGGCTGTAGTTCTTAGGCTTATAACCATTTTGTGACCCTTCCTACGGGCCAAATCCCTAATCCCTCACCCCATCCCTACATACTATCAGCACACCATTTCCATTCCAATCTGTCCTTCACACACACACACACACACACACACACACACACACACACACACACACTTTAGACTCGAGCCTTTTCCCTGACTCTAATGTTTCTCCTAAAGACATTTTCCACTTGGCGCCAAATTGATCTGCTTAAGAAATCATATTACTCTATTATTTACAAATCTCTGGCTCCCTAGTGCCCTGGGGATAAAGCTTCTATGTACTGGTTTGGGCGGCAGAGTAGGGAGAGGCAGTAAAGTATCAGAAGAAAGGACCTTAGGAAGCAGTCTATAAATTTGCTGGCTGTGTGTTACTTTGGGTAAGTACCGGAAACTTCCTATGCCTCAGTTTTCTTATGAGTACAATTGATCTAATAGCTATACCTAACAGGTATAGCACAGGCTGAGGGGTTGGGAATAGGGCTGGAAATAAGAAAATGGTTAGGGGGCCGGTGAGATAGCTCAGCAGATTCAATGCCTACTTAGGTAAGCACAGGGACAGGGGTTCAATCCCAGGCACCACATGCCATGCCATCCCTCCCCCCAGGGAACACTAAACTTGCCACTGAGACTAGGCGTCGTGGCGTACATTTGTAATCCCAACACTGGGGAGGCTGAAATCAGGAGAATCACTGTGAGTCCAAGGTGCGTGCATAGTGAGTACATTAAAAGAAAGAAAGAAAGAAAGAAACTAGGTTGGGAATGATGGTGCACATGTATCAGCTCCTTGGGAAACTGAGGCAGGAGAATCACAAATTTAATGCCAATATGAGCAAATTAGCAAGACCCTGTCTTGTAATAAAAATATATTCAGAATGTGTATATGGTACTAAATACAGAAAGAAAGAAAGAAAGAAAACATATCAGAAGACTGCGTGTGGTGGTGTGCATCTGTAGTCCCAATGCTTGTGAGGCTAACAAAAGGGATCACTACAAGTCCCAATCTGTATAGTAAGACCCTGTATACCTTGTACTAAATACATAAAAAAATAAAAAATAAATACAGAATGCGTATGGGCTGTAGAAACTCCTCAATGTGTGTGAATTATTATTTCTTGTTTTCAGGATCAAGGTTTGAACTTATAACCTTGCACTTGCCACGTAAGCACTTGTGCTACAGAGCTATCTCCCCAGCCCGTTAGTGAATTATTATAATACCGATTTCTGTAAGAGGCGGAGTGAAAGCCTGAATCCCAGAAATATGGGAGTGACTTACCCAGACCCAGTCTCAAAATAAAAATTAAAAGCCAGGTTTAAAAACAACAACAACAGTGGGGCATGGTGGCACACACCTGTAATCCCAGGACCTGGGAGGCTGAGGCAGGAGGATCAGGTGCAAGTTGGAGTTGGAGGGGCCCGGCAGGATGGCTCAGTGGTCTAAAGCGCTTGCTTAGGAAAGCTTGGGCAGCTTCAGGGACCGCAGTTCGATCCCCAGCACCACATGCTGCGCCAGCCCTGCCCTCAGGGCAGGCTGAGGGGCCATAAAATTAAAATAAATAAATAAACAACAAAAGTTCTGAAACAAGGAAAAAGAAAAAAAAAGTTCTGAAACAAGAAAAATAAAATAAAATAAAATAAAATAAAAATTCTTAAAAAAAAAAAAAGTTGGAGTTGGAATATGCAGCCAGCCTGCACTGCATATTGAGACTCTGTCTCAAAAAACAAACAAACAAAAAAATCCAGGTATGATGGCACATGCCTATAATCCCAACACAT
>PVJA010039913.1:0-13011 GCA_004027025.1 Myocastor coypus | reverse complement strand
CACTGAGCCATCCTGCCGGGCCCCACCTCCCTCATTCTTACCCTCTTATGCAGCTTTCATTTTCCTGTCTACTTTGATGAGTACCACATCTCCCTCCACCCAGCTGTGCCTTCTATAAGGGCCACAGGACACAAACAAAGGAATCTTTGCGCCAGTTAAGAAAATGTGCCCTGACGGGCGTGGTGGCACACACCTGTAATCCCAGCACTCGGGAGGCTGAGGCAGGAGGATTAGTGAGAGTTCAAGACCAGCCTGGGCTACAAAAGTGAGCTCAAGGCTAGCCTGAACTGTATAGGGTGACCCTGTCTCAAAAAGACAAAAAAAAAAAAAAAAGTGTTTAAAATTTTAAAATATACTAGAGTAAAAGACTCATTGTCTTTATTTTATTTATTTATTTATTTATTTATTTATTTATTTATTTATTTATTTTTTGAGACAGGGTCTCGCTATGCAGCTCAGGCTGGCCTTGAGCTCACTTTTGTAACCCAGGCTGGTCTTGAACTCACACTGATCCCCCTATCTCAGTCTCCCAAGGGCTGGGATTACAGGTGTGGGCCACCATGTTCAGCTTTATTTTAAACTTTAAAAATAAATAAATAAATAAATAAACTTTTTTTTTTAATGTTATGGCTTGTTAAGACCATCCTGGGGGTGGGGCTGGCACAGCATGTGGTGCTGGTGATCAAACTGAGGACCCTGTGGTTGCCTAAGCAGGTGCTTTAGACCACTGAGCCATCTCACCAGCCCCTGTTGTCATTTTAATCCCCTTGAAAAATAGTCCTCCTCACACCAAGTACACTTATCCTATTGTTCTTGGCCCTGGCTGGAGCATTTTTGGAAGTCCTCTGTCATGAGGGTCTTTAAGCTATGCTCTCACTGCTGCCTCAGTGTCCTGAATGCATATGTCTGCCTTTCATGGTCTTTTTGACTTGGGGGCAGAGGCAGAAGTCATGTGGTGCCTGGTCCAGTGAATACGAAGGATGAGTGCACACTGCAGTATTTTTCTTTGACAAAAAAACTGCTGTAAATGTTTCAGATCAATTCAGGACATGGAGGCAGCCACAAAAAGACACTCACAAAAGACTTCCAGAACTGCTTCAGAAAGTGGCAAGAATAATGGGGTGTGTTTGAAGCAGGGGGCAGTGTTTTAAAGGGGATTCATTGCAATGTGTCTTTAACCGTCCAAAGGTTTTATTTAAATATAGTGTTTCAGCACACCTCCTAAGTACACATTTTATTCCTGAGCTACACCCCTAGCTTCTACTTGGTGGTTTTGTTTCATGGTGCTGAGGGCCCCAGGCATGGCAAATGCTCTGCCACTGAGCTACACCTCCACACCCAACTTTCTAGTTTGTTTTGAAGCTCATCCAGTGTTGCTGTCACTGAGATGGAGTGTGTACAGTGCCTACCGAATGCAGCCAGGATATGTGGGTTCAGACCCCTCCGGTCCCACTTACCAGCTCTCTGAACTTGGGCCGGGTGTTTACTTTCTCTGTGTCTCAGCTTCCTCATTTGTGAATAGGACAATAATAGTTTCTAACTCTGTTAACACACCGGAAGGACTCTGAAGAGTGCCTAGAAGTTAGACTCTGCTATGGAAATGCTGTCTACCATTACTGCCATCATTATTGTCTTCTTTGATCCCCATAGTAGTCTTAGACAATTCGAGCTAAGGAGGCAGGCTCAGAGTAGAGCAGTGACTTGTCTAACAGCTGGCCTCAGAGCCTGGACTCTGAGGTCCTATCGATACTGCCGGCCTTGCCTGGCTTCCCACTCACTCTTCCGCTTGGATGGAGTCCACCGGGGCCACGTAGTTGCTGGGAACATAGCCAGTTTGTCCAGAGCTGAGGGACCGTGCCTCCCACCAGTCACCTTCACTGTAGGCACAGAACAGGGGGTTGGTCAGTGGCAGCTCGAGTCCTCGGGACACCCTAGGGTCAGGCAGGGCCACACAAAGCCCCTCTACCTTGGGTAGCACACGAAGGAAACTTTTGTCTGCTCAGCCTCCAGCCTCTGCAACTGCCCCACAAGGGCTTTACTTCGAAGAAGGAATTAATTTGAGGACATCTTGACCTCCTGGCTGCTTTGCTCCTTGGCTGAGCTGGAGTTTAGGGATGTAGAAGACCCCTGACTTCTCCACTGAAGATCTCTCAAGAACTACATATTTCTTTCTGGATAAAATCCAGGATCCTGAACATGGCTTTAAAAATTGCACAAAGCTGGCTGTGATGGCTCATACTTGTAATGCCAGCATTTGGGAGGCTAAGGCAGGAAGATTGTTGCGAGTTTGAGACCAACCTGGGCTACAAAGAAAGCTCAAGGCCAGCCTGAACTGCATAGTAACACCTTTTCTGGAAAAGAAAACAACAGCAAAAGAAAACCTATACAAAGCTTGCCCCATCCATCTCTCCCACTTCTGCTCCCTCTCCCTCTATCTATTCTGCAGGTTACTTCCCCTCCTTTGGTGCTGGGGACCAACCCCAGGGCCTGGCCTATGTTAGGCAAGCGCTGTACTGCTGAGTTGTGGCCCCAGGCCTGTGCCTCATTCTTTGTGATCCACCTAGACTGAACCACATGGTGGATTCTAGAGGGCATTATTCATTTTCATTCTTATGTTGCCTTTTCACACCTCTTCCTTTATGGCTACTCATTTTTCTGTCTCAGATTAAAACTACTTCTCCAGGAAACCCTCTCTGAACACCTCTACTCTGGAGACCATGTTTGCTGTTCTTTCTGTGCCTGTAATTCCTTTTTTTTGAAACAGGATCTCTCTGTGTAGTTCAACCCGGCCTTGAACTCACTATGTAGCCCAGGTTTGTCTCAAACCTATGGTGATCCTCTTGCCTCAGTTTCCTGAGTACTAGGATTATGGGGTGCACCATCCAGGATATTTTTCTTTTCTTTTGTTCCTAACAGTGCTAGGGGTTGAACCCAAGACTGTATATGTTAGATAAATCCTGTACCACTGAGATATATCCTTAGCCTCCCTTTTCTTTTTTTTTTTTTTTGTAGGGCCAGGGTTCGAACTCATAACCTTGCACTTGCCAGGCAGGCATTTGTGCCATGGAGCTATCTCCCCGGCCCCTCCCTTTTCTTTTTTTAAATTTTGAGACAGGATCTTACTAAGTTGCAGGCTGGCCTTGAACTTACTGGGATTACAAATGTGTGCCACCACAGCTGGCTTTATTTTATTTTGTTTTATTGTTTTGTGATTTTTGTAAAGTGCTGGAGATGAGTGCCAGCCACGCACTCTACCATGGAACTATGCCTCTACCCTTGACTGACAATTTTTATCAATGAGGCTGGAGCTTTCTGCAAATAGGGCCAGATAGGACTCTTCTCTGGGTCCTGCTCTCAACCCAAGACTATGCCTGGAGCTCAGTGGCCCAGTTACTTACCTATTGTTCAGGATGTGGAGCTTCTCGCCCTTGGTGAAGGTCAAGTCATCCTCTGTCCGGGCCTCATAGTCATACAGGGCGATGAACAAGGTCACCCCAGTCCCTGAAGAGTCAAGGCAGCTCAGCAGAATAGGGCACAGAATGGGATACGAGAGGATAGCATCCCCAGATTCCCAGCCAGGAGCTGAGTGTCCCCACCGATGCAGTACCCCAATTCCCAAAGACCTATGGAGTCCAGTGGATTTCTGGTCTGGGTGTCACAGATTGTGCACCCATGGGTCCAGGACACATAGCTTCATGCCTTTGTCACCCTGGGAAGTCCCCAAGTTGCCCACTCCAACACTTCCCCACCAAGACTTTCCACTTGGAAGTGGTACCTAAGAGACCAGAAGAGTCCTTTTACCACTTCTACATGTCATCGGTATCCCCCTTTCAGAGCACCCCTCAGAGCAAGGTTCCAGAGTAGGGCTGTCCCCGCTTCCTCAGCCTGCCTAAACTCAAAAGCTGAGCTGTGTCTCCTACATCAGTCTGAAGCTTCTGGAGAGGAGTCCAGTTCTCCTCTTCCCCAGTGTCCTGCAGGACCCAGGCAGCACCTGGCTCCTGCCCTCTGCACTCACCTGAGATGCCCCTGACAGTGCCAGCATCAAGGAAGGCGGGGCTGGTGGGCTGAGGGGGGAAGTTGTTGTAGTTGGGGATCTGGGCAAAGGAGGATGCAGGCCAGGGCCGAGTGGGGTCAGGGCCATAGTGGTCTGCAGCCCCATGGCTCCTGAATTTCTCTTCCAGGTCAACATCCTCCTTGAGCCCCGGCTCCAACTTCTTGCAGAACATACAGCCCATGATGAACACCCTGCTGTGGAATGGGGACACGCCTCATTCAGGGCTCCTGCCAGGTGCACCCGCTATGTACACAGGCATGTGTACACACACACACACACACACATAAGCACACACAAACACACTCATGCGGATACACATGTGTGTGGATGGGGAGGTGAGTGTGAGAGCTGGTATGGGTGGATGGGGAAGGGCCTGGATTGTAGTCCTCCCTAGTGAGGGACAAAGGTGGGCAGGGCCACCCTTTGCTTTATCTCCCAGCTTCCTCTATTGTGTGTTTGGAGAAAGTATATGTCCTCCTGTCTTATTTTTCTATCAGTCTACATCTCTGGAGTTGGTTTTCCTTTTTTTAATTTCTTTATCTTCTCCTATCTTCTTCCCCTTCTTCCTCTTCTTTTCCCTTTCCTTTTTCTCCTGTTCCTCCTTCTCCTCCTTTTTTTTTTTGGAGACAAGGTCTCACTATGTAGCCCAGTCTGGCCTCAGACTCCTGGCAATCCTGCTTCAGTCTCCTCAGAGCTGGGATTAAGGCATGTGCCACCATGCCTGGGTGTTGGTATTTTTAATATTTATTTTTTTAAAATTATTTTATTTTTATTTTTTTCTTGTTTCAGAACTTTTGTTTATTTATTTTTATGGCCTGCTCAGCCTGCCCTGAGGGCAGGACTGGTGCAGCATGTGGTGCAGGGGATCGAACCGTGGTTCCTGCAGCCGCCTGCAGGCGCTTTAGACCATTGAGCCATCCTGCCAGGCCTGGTGTTGGTATTTTTGAGACAGGGTCCTGTTTTGTTATGTTGGCCTGGAACTCATAATCCTCCTGCCTCAGTCTCCCAAGAGTACATGCCACCACATTCAGCTTTCTGGGGCTAGTTTTCTATATCAGGATGTTATTGAGTCAATTCATACTTTTTTGCTCCAGCTGCTTTGATATGTTGTATGGCTGTGACTCCTTCAGGGTTCTTTTTTTTTTTGTCTTTTTGAGACAGGGTCTCGCTGTACAGTTCAGGCTGGCCTTGAGCTCAGTTTTGTAGCCCAGGCTGGTCTCGAATTCTCACTGATCCTCCTGCCTCAGCCTCCCGAGTGCTGGGATTACAGGCGTGTGCCACCACGCCCGGCTTCTGTCAGGGTTCTTGTGCATGTGTGTCTTTGTGTTTCTCTAAGTTTGTTTGCTTCTGTGTGTGTGTGTGCATGTTTAGCTCATATATACATGTATGTATGTATGTATACATATATATACTGGCATAGCATGTGGTGCCAGGGATCGAATCGCGGTTCCTGCAGTTGCCTAAATTGCCTAAGTGCTTAGCAGGCACTTTAGACCAGTGAGTCATCTCGCTGGCCCACAGCTCTTGCTAAATGTATGTATGTATGTATGCAGATTTGTGTAAATTGCTGCATGTGTGTTTGGCTATGTATGTACACCTTTATGCATGTGTGTGTGTATTTCTGTTAGAGTGTGTCTGTGGGTGTCCCTCTGTGCACACAGGTTTGTGTAAGTAGGTGTCTCTGGTCTGCGTGGTTATGCCTATGTATGTAGCTCTGTGTGGAAGCATTTGTGCCTGGTCTCTGTGATGCAGGTCTGTGCATATGTGTTTGTCTCTCTGTGTGTGCACGCATTGAAGTGTGTGTGTATGTGTGTGCGCACGTGCATGTTGTGTGCCTGCACCTGGAGACTCCTTGCAGAGGGGGATCAAGGCCATTTCCTGTCATGGGTCCAGCCTCTGGCCTCTCAAGCTGCCTCATTCTGGCTCCCCCATCTGTTACCTAGCAACAGGGCCCTGCAGGAGGAGGGGGCTGCTAGGCGCTGTGGGGCCCAGGAAGGCCACCCCCACTCTGATTCTTGACCCTGAAAGCCTCAGTACCCCCCAGACTCTACTCACCCCTCAGGCCCCTACTCCTGGGTCAGCAGGGCTGCCGCATAGTCCTTGGGAGGGGCAGGAGACCTGAGGGTGAGACAGAAGGACATGAAAGATGAAGGCCCTGCCAGCACTCCTGCCAGCCAGCTGCCTGCTCCCGCCCTCTGCAGGAAGCCAGAAGGCCTGGGCTCTGCCCCAGTGCAAGTTCAGCCTTCATTTTCCTTCCTACCGCCCCTGGCACACATTCCCAACCACCCTCACAAAGGACATGCTGCCCAGACCAGCTCTCTCCTACTCACACCCATCTGACACCAACACATAAGCACACACTCACACCAGCACAGAGGCACACAACACACTGCATATGCTTGGGTGGGTATGCATCCCACCACCACTACACACCAGCACAACTCTGCAGTGAGCCCAAGCTCTAACGCCCAATAGAACACACACAAGCACGGTGCTGCAGCACGAGCCTGCTGTGGTCCCAGAAGTTGAGAGACTGAGGCAGGAGAATCACTTGGGAGTTCAAGACCAATTGGGCAATATAGTGAGACCCTGCCTCAAAAAAAAAAAAAAAAAAAAAAAAAAAAAAAAAAAAAAAAAAAAAAAAAAAAAAAAAAAAAAAAAAAAAAAAAAAAAAAAAGACAAGGAAGCCTGGCCAGGTGTACACACTTCTAATTCCTCTGGGAGGCTCGGCCAGGAAGATTGTAAATGTGAACCCAGCTTGGGCAATATAGCAACATAGCCAGACCTTGTCTCAAAATAAATTTAAAAAGGGCTAACGGGCCAGCCAAATAGCTCAGCGGATTAAAGCACCAGCAAGCAGGTACAAGGACTGGGGTTCAGTCCCCAGGGTCACTGTGCTGGTCCCATCCCCAGGGCATGCTGAGATGGCAATTGAAACTGGGCGTGGTGGTCCAAGCCTGTAATCCTAACTCTTGGCAGACTGTAAATAGGTGGATCACTATGAGTCTGATCTAGTAGCGAGACTCTGCACACCCTGTAGCCCCTTTCCTAAAAAAATACAAAAAAATAAATAAAAAGGGTTAGCAATGTAGCTCAGTGCAAAGGTCCTGGGTTTAGGGCCAGCTAAGTAGCTCAGCAGATTAATGTGCCTGCTTAGGCAGTCAGGGGCTGAGGGTTCCATTCCCAGGCCTGATGTGCCAGCCACACCCCATCTGGGGCACCCTGAGACACAACTGAGACTGGGCATGGTGGCACACACCTATAATCCCAGCACTTGGGAGGCTGAAAAATGGGAGGATCATTACGAGTTCCATCTATATAGTGAGTCTCTGTAGATCCTGAGTAAATACAAAAAAAGAGAAGGCCCTGGGTTCAATTCCTAGCAACAGAAAAAAAAAAAAAAGTACATGTACATAAGACTGCCCCTCAAGGGGGCCCAGTGGGATGGCTCAGTGGTCTAAAGCACCTGCTTGGGAAAGCTTGGGTGGCTTCAGGGACCGCGGTTCGACCCCCCCACCACCACATGCTGCGCCAGCCCCACCCTCCGGGTGGGCTGAGCTGGCCATAAAAATGAGTGAATAAACAAAGATTCTGAAGACTGCCCCTCAAGTTCACACATACATATACTCAGACACATTGGAATTTAAACTGCGCTCTCCAATTAAGTTTCTCTCAAAGCCGGGCATGGTGGCTCACGCCTGTAATCCCAGCACTCAGGAGGCTGAGGCAGGAGGATTGGTGCGAGTTCGAGACCAGCCTGGGCTACAAAAGTGAGCTCAGGACCAGCCTCAACTGCATAGTGAGACCCTGTCTCAAAAAGACATAAAAAAAAAAAAAAAAAAAGTTTCTCTCAAGTCGAGATCTCTCAGGCTCCAGTCACTGCTTTCTAGAACTAAAGACTACCCTGGAGCCCTGCCTCCACTTCTTTTTTTTTTTTTTAATTTTATTTATTATTTTTATTCTTGTTTCAGAACCTTTGTTTATTGACTCATTTTTATGGCCGGCTCAGCCCGCCCCAAGGGCAGGGCTGGCGCAGCATGTGGTGCTGGGGATTGAACGGTGGTCCCTGAAGCCGCCCAAGCTTCCCCAAGCAGAGGCTTTAGACCACTGAGCCATTCCGCCGGGCCCCCTGCCTCCACTTCTAATTGGGGTGGGCACACCCCAAGATCCCTGGGTCTGCTGTGGTGCCAGAATGAAAATGGAGGAGGCTGGGGAAATAGCTCAGTAGAGTAAGCACTTGCCTGGCAAGTGCAAGGTCCTGAGTTCAATCTCGGGTATCGCAAAAAAAAAAAAAAAAAAAAAAAAAAGAAAGAGAATGGACACCACACCAGGAAAAGGCCCAGGTCAGAAGCCAGGGCTACCACAGTTCTTTGTGGAAGCTCCCCAATAGGCCAAACCTTTACTGACATCTGTGTCCTCCGAAGCAACAAGGCAGGCAAGTCATTGAGCAAGGGTCCCCACCCTTTTCCCCCAGCCAGAAACTCTCCCATTGCAACACGCAAAGAGGAACTGCCTGGGGTCAGGACTCTGTTTCCTAAGACGTTGTAGGGTGGGGCCAACCTGGTGAACCTGGATTTCTCTAAAAAGATCCTGAAAAATCCTAGGGATTCAGGCCTCCAACGTGCCCTTCTTGACCGCTAGTCCATTTTCCCTTCTCAGTATCCTTTTTATCTTCTAGCCTTTCCAGCTCGACCACTCCTCTCTTTCAGGAAGCTTTCCTCCACCCAGCACTTCTGGTTGCCAGGAGATAGCTCTGTCCTAGGAGGGCTCTGACCTCTAGCCCCACCCCACCTGCCTCTCACTCTTTAATGCTCTGTGTCTCCTGTGAGGGATGGGTCCCCCACTTGACAGGCTGTAGTGAGAGGCCTGCCATGAAATAGCCTCTGTGCACAAGTCCCTCACTGAAATCTTTGCCCTGGGCTGGGGACATAACTCAGTGACGTAAGTGCCCGCCCGGCAAGTGCAAGGTCCCGAGTTCAATTCCGCCCGTGTATGTATAAAAGAAAAGAAAAAAGAAAAGTTTTTGGGGCCCGGCAGGATGGCTCAGTGATCTAAAGTGCCTGCTTAAGAAAGCTTAGGCGGCTGCAGGGACTGAGGTTCGATCCCTGGCACCACATGCTGTGCCAGCCCTGCCCTCAGGGCAGGCTGAGCTGGCCATAAAAACAAACAAACAAACAAAGTTCCAAAACAAGAAAAAATAATAAAATAAAAAAGAAAAGTTTTTGCCCTGGGACCTTTTCTCCAGAGCAAGGCCACTGCATCAGAAATCCCCCAGATAGCCGGGCATGGTGGCTCATGCCTGTAATCCCAGCACTCGGGAGGCTGAGGCAGGAGGATCGGTGCGAGTTTGAGACCAGCCTGGGCTACAAAAGTGAGCTCAAAGCCAGCCTGAACTGCACAGTGAGACCCTGTCTCAAAAAGCCAAAAAAAAAAAAAAAAAAAAAAGAAATCCCCCGGATACTCCAGGTTGATGGAAGGGCAGATGGGGGAGAATGAAGTGGGTGGGGCATCCTAGGGCCAAGCTGCAGAAGTTTCAGGAAGGTGAGAGGAAAGATGGGGTAATACGAAAGTAAGCATTACAGGGTGAGAACAAAGGTCTCCTCACAGGAAGACAGATGTACACCTCAGACTGTGCAGCAAGCTGACACCTAGATCCATCCAGGCCTGCAACACATTCTTAGCCACACACACCATCTCTGCTGCACACAATAGAACATTCAGAGGCCGAGCTCTTAAGTGCAGGCTCCCGGATACCTACACCTGCTAGTTCATAGACACCCCAAATACACAAAGCTCCAGCCCTTGTCCCTCCTACACACACATACACGCATACACACATAGCAAAGCATACAGCACTTACTACGTGCCCTCTACTGCATTGAGCACCTTCCCTATACCAACTCATTTTATCCTCACAACAACCTTGTGATTTTACATATTATTAGAGATGAAGTAACGGAGGCACAGAGAGGTTTAGAAAGTTGTCCAAGATCACACAGATGGTCTCTGTTGCCTTTGACCCTTAGACCTGAGTGCTCATCCACTTTTCTCCATTGCCTGTCAGACAAAGACTACTGCAGCCAGTCCCCAAAGCACAAGTGAATGCAGAGCCCCCGTAGGGATGAGTGGATATACATAGCCCTCCCCTTGAGACAGCCCAGTGCAGAGCTCCTTTAAGGAGGACACAAATTTATACAATCTGGGATCCACACATAGGTACAATGTTGCCACCTCCAATAATACCCAAGTGCATACTGCCACAACATATCTGTGTCAGCCCAAGGGGAGCCCCAGATTCTGCATGCCTGGTATATATGGGGCTCCTGGAGCAGGGTTGACACTGTGGTCAGCAGGCAAAGGTGGGCAGCTGGCAAGGCTCTTTTACTGCCAAGTTTGAGGGCATGAGGGCCCTTGCTGGGCCTGGCCTCTATGGGACTTGGGACATGGAACAGTGGGTCTGTCCTCCATAAGGCCCCAGGCACGAAGGCACCACACTGCACATGATCTGTGCTTGTGGCTTCTGAAGAGACAAAGGGCTGCAAGGAGACAGCAAGAGAGAGAGGAAGACACACACAGTCTGAGGGAGTGACAGACAGACTGAGAAATGCAGCGAGACCTCAGGACAGAGAGACTGAAGAGACAGAGACAGAGAACCAGCGTGCTGTGCTGCTAAACTGACTTTCAGGAAAAACAAAACGTCAGGCCCTGATCTGTAACATTTGTTGATTTCTGTAGCGTAAATAGCACCCCCCCCCCCGCCCCCACCTCCCACGGCTGATTTAAAGCTACCAAAGTGATTTCTTGAAGGCCAGGCCGGGAAGGGATGCACAGAATCATCTCCCCGTAGCCAGCGCCAGCTGGCTCCAGCCCATCATTTCCAGAAAGACAAAGAGACAAGTGGAGACAGAAACCCAAGGGAAAGAGGAAGAACAAGAGCAAGACAGCAACAGAAAAAGAGAAAGGCAGAGATAAAGGGAAGGAGGGAGAAGGACAGAGCTAGGCAGACCAAGAAGACACAAAAGGAAGGGTAGTAGCTGCAGGCTGGGTCCTCTCTGCTTAGGCATCGCATGAAAGCAACCTCCAGGACTCCTCCGCTGTCCCCTTCCTCTGGTCCCAACCATGTGCCAACATGTCTATGGGGAGTAATTGGACTTCCTAGAAATCTGGGTGGTAATAGCTATTAGTAAAAATGCGCTAATTTATTAAACATTTATGGAGTGGCTGGCACTGAGCCAAACAATTCCGACGCATGATCTCATTTTGTGACCTTATGAAGTAGTTTTTTTTTTTTTTTTAATTTTTCTTTCTTTTCATTTCTTTGCAGTGCTTATGATGGAACCCCAGGCCCTCCTCATGTTAGCCAAGCGTTCTGCTACTAAGCTACACCACTAACCCCAAGTAGGTTTTATTTTTAACCCTTATTTTACAGATGACCATGCAGATGAAGCACAGAGATGTGAAAGTCACTGGCTCAAGATTATGCTTTGAGTAAGAAAAGCTAAAACACAGCACTGATCGATTTTAGTTCCACAGCCCCCCTTAAACACTGATCTCTTCTGCAGGTCTGGCAGAAGTGGTAATGCATGTGCTGTTATGAAGGCCCACTGCATCCCAGGCCCTGTGCTACATGCTCTAAATCCCAGGTATGGGATATGAGGACAGGGAGACAGTTCAGAGGTATAAGCCCCCGTCTGGCAAGTGCAAAGTCCCAAATTTGATCCCCCATACCAAAGGGAGAAAAAAAAAAAAAAGAACTAAGTAAGGCAGGAAGAAGGCAACTTAGAGAGACCAGGAGCATTCTGGGCACTGCAGAGGCTTGAATCCATTTGTGAATGTATCTCTTTCTCTTTATCCACTTTGGTTCTGGAGACTGAACCCAGTGTTTCGTGCATGCTAAGCACATGCTCTACTACTTGGCTATACTCTCAGCTCCGAATGTGTCTCTTGCACATCTGGCTAACAGAAATTGGCTGGGAGAGTCCCATTAGGGTCAAAATTAGGTTGTGGGTGTCAGAGCTGTGCTCCAACTCTGGACCGCAGAGTCCACCTCTGTGAAGCCCTTCTCAACTTGATTTTTTTTTGGTCTTTTTTACAGAGCTTCACCATGCAGTTCAGGCTGACCTTGAACTCAGTTTGTAGCCTAGGCTGGCCTCGAATTCACAGAAATCCTCTTGCCTCAGCCTCCCCCGTGCTAAGATTATAGCTGTGTACCACCACCCCTGGCCAACACCCAGCCCAGTTCTTTAGTGGTGCTGTAGCCTTGGCTGAATGCGTTGCCTGTGCCTTCTGTGCAGAGTACCTGGGAGGGCTGGCTGAGATGAGGCACTGGCTTGTTGTGCAGTGACCAAATGAGGCTGAGAGCCACCAGCAGCAGAGCAGCACGGCCCCCAGGGACACTGCTCAGTCCATCTGCCTCTTGTGTGTGCATAACTCGGGAGGGGTGACTCACCAGAAGGTCACACAGCCAGGCAGGAGGTTCAATGCTGAGACTATTAATTTGGGTCCACAGTTCTGTTCCTGGCACTGGCTGTGTCCTCCAGAATCTGCAGAGGATCATGCTGTCCCCAAGTGGTGAATGTCACACGCTGAACCAGCCCCTAGCCAGCCAAACATGCCACTGCTCTTATCCAGAAGCTGTCCACCTGGCAACAGCCCTGCCTCTCACCCACCCTACCCCTGGGACGCAGGAGCCCCAGGCCCACTCAGTTTTTCTTTTTTTTTCCTCTTTCCTTTTATTTCATTTCTTTTCTTCTTTGTTTGGAGGGGGTTCTAGGGATTGAACCCACGAGCCTTCTACCACTAAGGTACATCCCTAGCCTTTTTGCTGTTGTTGTTTGGGGGGGGCTCAAATTCAGGACCTTACACTTGCCAGGCAGGCACTTATGCCATTGAGCTATCTCCCCAGCTCTCCCCCGCCCCGCGTTGTTTTGGTCTTTTTTTTTTTTTTTTTTTTTTTT
>PVJA010039912.1:0-18835 GCA_004027025.1 Myocastor coypus | reverse complement strand
CATGGTTGCTAATTGGATCTCTGGAGGAAGTATGCTAACACCGGTCCTCAAAGCACAAACAGGGGCTGCCACTATGGCATGGGTGATGATACCTCGGAGACCATGCTAAAGGCTGGTCTAGAGGTGTATTTTTTAAAAATGTATTTGGTTGTTACAGTGTCTCCCTATGCAGCTCAGACTCGTAGTGATCCTCCTGTTCTGAGCCTCCTCAGAGCTGGGATTACAGATGTGCACTGTACCTGAACTCTGACTGGCTCAACCCGCTCTAGGGGCAGAGCTGGCACTGCATGTGGTACCAGGGATTAAACCACAGTGCGTGTGCTTGCTTAAGCTTGCCTAAGCAGGCACTTTAGTCTGCTGAGATAGCCCTCTGGACCCTGGAGTTGCATTTTTAAGCTGAAGGCTATATCTATAGCTTTCTGGTTGCTGGGGTGATATGCGAGGAATCTCAAACAAAAAGTGTTCATTGCTTCCATCTTTCTCCTCTCCAGTTTGCTGTCAGTGCCTTTCAAAGATAGAAACTAATAGAACTCTATCCAGCAGATAAGTCTTGGAAAGGTAGCTGTAGACTGCTATTAGAATGTGGAGAAAAGGTCAGTTTGAGAGCTCAGAGACAATGAAGAATTAAATGGCACTATTGCTCACTGAGTTCTCTAAAACTGGTCACTTCTTGGGACCATGGACTTGCTAACCATCTCTGTGATTCCTCTACCAAGGAACAGCTTTCAGTGGAGGAAAAGAGGAGCTAGACTTTATTTCTCTAAGCTACCTCCTCCTGATCCTTTTGTCTCATAGTATAATCATAAGATGGCACGTGTAAAACATTTGACCAACTGGTTGAGGATTAAATCAGGAAGGAAAGAATTCATATCAGGACACATAATATGGCAATGCTTAGTTAAAGGTGATATTTTTCAACACTGAACCTCTACTGACATTTGAGGCTTGATAATCCTTTGGAGTAAATGAGTACTCACCGTAGTATGTTTAGGGTTATCCCTAGTATCTACTCACTAGTCGTCAGGACGCCTGGCCCCAAGTTGTGACAACAAAACTGCCCTCCAGTAAAGCTAATGCTCACTAAAAGCAAAATCATCTATTCACAAGCATCATTAAATAAAAGCTTAAACCTTTTACAGAGTTCCCCTGGGAATATTCCCTAATTCCCAGATTTTCTTTCCCTTATTTAAAGAGAGCCATCCTAGTTCTTCCTATTTCTACGGCATCCCCATTTCTGGAACAGTCCATCCGTAGCTCTCCAGCAATGGCCCCACATATCATGGTAAGTGATAGCGGATATTACAACTCCTAACTTATTTTTCCCAAAGCCTTGAATTATCACATCTAAAATAACTCGGAGGAGGCACCGTTGGCTCGTTTCAGAGCACGTTACGGCACTTGGTGCTGGCCCACTTCAAGGTCTCTCCAGCCATCTGTGGTGGCAGTGTCATCTCACGACTTCTTATTCAGAAAGTTACTGCCTCCTTCCTACATGCACCCCACAAGAGGAAGCTGTACTGCTCAGAAATATTGCAATACTGGAGAGAAGTGTCCATGTATACATCACAACCTTTCTGTTACTCCAGGGAAAATAATGGTTCATTGTGTCCTTTCATCCTGTTCTCCTTTATTTATTCTATGAAAAGTAGACCACATCTATAGGCATAATGGCCGGCCAGGGACCACTTAAGCAACAAAGTCTCTCAGCCTTCTGCAGCTACAAACAAACACACTGAAATGACATCTCTCATACAATGTATGAAATAATGCAAGAAAGCTAGTCACCACAACCGTAAGGAGAAGTTGAGCAGAGTAAAGCAGTATCTTCCTCTTATGTAGAACTGAGAACTGAGAAAGACAGAGGAAAGACTGCTCTCTCAGTTACACTCGACTGGAATGATTGAGCTGGCTTCACAACAGTGCCCCAGATGTTGATAGGAACATTGCAGAGAATAAACTTTTGGTGATATTTAGGGACAACTAGCAAGAATGAAGCCTTAATTAAGATTATCAGCTTGGTTCATCTTTATGCAATCTGGGTGAGATTACAAATATATGGGAAATTCCTCTTCATGAAAAATCAAGTGAGGGCCGGCCTGATAGTTCAACAGACTAAAGTGTCTGCTTAGACAAAGAACAACGGCTGCGGTTTGATGTCTGGCATGCTGTGCCAGCCCTGCCTGCAGGGTACGCTGAGACCACAATTGAGACTGGACGTAGTGATGTGTACTCGTAATCCCAGCAGTTGGGAGGCTGAATATAGGAGAATCACCATGAGTCTGACCTATGCAGTGAGACCCTGCAGACCCTGTCCTAAATATAGAAAAAAAAATCTTAAAAATCAAGTGAAGGGCCAGGGAGATAGCTCAGTAGAACAAACACTTGCTTGGCAAGACCAAGGTTCTGAGTTCAATCCCTGGTACTGGAAAGAAAGAAAGAAAGAAAGAAAGAAAGAAAGAAAGAAAGAAAGAAAGAAAGAAAGAGAAAAGAAAGAGAGAGAGAGAGAGCAAATGAAAATTGAGAGCTAGTATCATTTCTCATTTTGAAAAACATAAAGCCCTATTTCTTTTACGGACACAGTGGCATATGCCTGTAATCTCAGCATTTGAGAAGCTGAGGCAGGAAGATCACAAGTTCTAAACCCAGCTAGAACATTTTAAAGAGACCATTATCAAACTAAAATAATAAAAAGGGTTAGGATATAAGTACGGTGTTCCTGAGTTCAGTTCCCAGTAATAAAATAATGCTCCGTGTTCCATATATCCTTTGAGCACTATGACATACTTTAAGTAGCATATCTATTTCAGAAACAAATGTCAGAATGCTCATTCTAGGCTAATAGGAAGGACTGATGACAATCTTTCGTATCATCGTGCAGCAAAAAAAGGAGACTAGTTATGAAATCCTAAGCCATGAGTTCTGGAAAGTTCTCTGCCATTAGCTCAACATGTGCATTTCATCTGTCTGACTTGGCTTTCCTCATTCATAACAACAAAGGCACGGATGAGGTATTCTCTAAGTTTGTTTTCCAGTTCTTGAGTCTATAAACCAAAGATTGCCTTCCATGAAACATGCATAAGATAATAAATGCTTCCTTTAAGACAATGGCGCCATTACTCACTGTCAACATTCAAAGGGGAGTCGATTCATTGTGGCAAACCATATAAATCTTTGTCAGTGGCTCTGGTGTAAGAGTTCTCCAAGTTCACTTTTATCCCAGACAATACATTCTCACGAAGAGCCACACAGTTCACAGAACCTGGGCATCTGTCTCCTTTTTTTATGCTTATTCATTCATGAAGAGATCTAGATGGCACAATATTTCCTTTCAAATAAGCTGTTTTGTTGGGGTGGTAAAAATAAGAGATAAGATGAAGCAGTAATCTAAACACTTTAGTGGGATACACTTTCTTTTCCAAATCAATACAAAATCTGTATTAGGTATTCTCTTCTGGTATGAATAAAAGCTGATCAATATGTAAACACCAAGATTTCTCTCCACACATTGTGGATTTTATAGAAATAACTGGTATATGCCTAAGTAGTATTTTTTTAAAATTTTATTTTATTTTTCTTGTTTCACAACCTTTGTCTGTTTATTCACTCATTTTTATGGCCAGCTCAGCCCGCCCCGAGGGCAGGGCTAGCGCAGCATGCAGTGCCAGGGATCAAACCGCGGTCCCTGAAGCCACCTGCTTTAGACCACTGAGCCATCCCGCTGGGCCCCTAGCTCACAATTATACCATTTATTTCCCTATTCTTTCCTCATCAGTTTGATCATTTTTTTCCCCTTTGGAGGCCCCCAAATACAGAAAGAGTTACAGCAAATTTGTGAAAATGGCTTTTACAGGAAGGAATGATTATATTTTCAATTGCAAGTGAAGACCTAAACCAGCGGTTCTAAACCTGTGGGTTGTGACCCTGGCAGGGGTTGAACGACCAAAACACAGGGGTCGCCTAAAGCCATTCCAAATCATAACTGTAGCAAAATTACAGTTTTGAAGTAGCCACCAAAACTGTTTTTTGGTTTGGTGTCACTGCAACATGAGGAACTGTATTGCGGGGTTACAGCATTAGAAAGGTTGAGAACCACTGATCTAAACCAAAGAATTGAGGGCTAAAAAAGCCACCACATGTCACTTATCCAGCATTTATTTGCAAAATGAGTTCCTTCCTAAAACTGAGTGACCTTAAGTTTAGTGTTTTTCTTCTGACTCTTTAAGCACTGAATCATTCCAAGTGTGCTGCCATGATAATTACAATCAAAATATTGTATACACAGATATTGGGAACCTAGAAAAGCCATAAACTTCTTGTCCTTTGCATATGCAATAACACTAAATTTGAGCTATTGTTGGCTGAGTTCTCTAGACAACTGAGGTCACATTTTATATCAGTTGTGACATACCTGTTCAGGGCATGTTAAGCTAATGTTTGGTTACCAATTTTGCAATTCTGAGTTGACCCCCGACCTTTATCCTATGAAAGGGATGGAGAAGAGAGGGGGAAAAGATCAAGATAACTTTTTCAGACAGCTGTTGGAGGGCTCAAAGTAGAAGAAAAGAAGGGCGGGAGAGGGGTCGTAGAGAAACCGCTGGGAGAGCGTAACATGAATCCTTTGAGCCTGGAGTTACAGTAGGTTTATACCTTCTTCATTCCTGAAAAAACTAACATATAAAAATCTGGCTAAGCTGGGCGTGGTGGCTCACACCTGTAATCCCAGCACTTGGGAGGCTGAGGCAGGAGGATTGGTGCGAGTTCGAGACCAGCCTGGGCTACAAAAGTGAGCTCAAGGCCAGCCTCAACTGCATAGCAAGACCCTGTCTCAAAAAGACAAAAAAAAAAAAAAAAAAAAAAAAAAAAAAAAAAAAAAAAAAAAAAATCTGGCTGACAAGAGGTCACAGAAAGATAAGTACGCTGGAATCAACCTGCAGGCCCAGCGTTTGTTTTGTTACTTAAAATTCATAATTTTCTATGAATCAGAAATGGATTCTCTTGAAAAGAAAGATGGCTGGAATAAACATCGTCTTAGACATCATTCAGAAAGACCCTCCAGAAATGCAGGTACTTGAGCAGAAAACAAGTTGGAAGTACACTACTGATGCCCAAAGAGCAGCTAAGGATCAATTAGGAAGTTGTATTTATTCACCCCAAAAGAAATACAAGTAAGACTTATTCAAGGGCACTGATGATATGAATTTCTATGTATTATCCTTAGAATCAAGGCCCTTGGACATGATTTCCACCCAGGTAGCTTAGTTCGGGAAGTGAAGAAGAATGGGAAATAAAAGAACAGGAGCGAAGGGAGGCCTACACCCATGTGTTACTGAGCACTTGAGACACAAGTCCTCTCTTAACTCTTGAGAGCAAGATAGAATGTGTCGCAGAATGGTATACAGAAGGGATAGACAGAGAGGAATTTATCCAAGATGCATCCACTTCTTCACACGTGCGTGTATTTCACATGGGTTTTTGGAGACGTCAGACACAGCAGCATCAGAAAATCCCTCTGAAACAGAGACACACGGTACACCAGAGGTAGGACGCCACCAGCTTAACCATGAGTTTTCTGATTTCTGTATCAGTGACGGAAGCAAAAGGCACTAAGAAGTTGGGAGTTAATGCGCACAAGAAGTGTCTGATACCCTGGGCCTCTCCTAAGAAACCAACAAAGGGTTGTCAGAGAAGGGGAGAATTCTACACTTGAAAAATCCAAACAGCGTGGAAACTAGATTATCACCACTTTGTCAGGTTAAGAGTAAGTTCTCATCCATTCCTCTTATCCCTTCTTCCTCCCCACAGCTCTGCTTTTATGAGTACTATGAGTATTATTTTAGGCTGCAGACGTTAATTATAAACCTAAATGTGTATTTTGTGACTGGGAGAGACCAGTGGACATTTGATTGCCTTAGATGAAAAGAAAAGTCCTGGGCCTTGCTCTAGTCATCATTTAAGAGCAAGATAAGATCTGACACAAATACTTAAAGGACAAGTAGGTTAAAAATTAAGTCGTTTTCTGACTGTAGCCAACATGACATATTTGTTCAGCAAATAGTTGTATATGTAATGAGGTCTTGGCTTTGTCCCTGACTAATTTAAACTATATGCTTCTGTGAATTGTTGCCTTTTGTGTAGAGGATAAATTAGAGGAATCCTGCTTGGGTGCGATGCAGTTCCTTCAGTGTAAGGAACACCCAGAAATTTTCAAAAGTTTCGCCCCATGCTGTCATGAATACAGCCATTCCACTAAATGAAAAGTATGCCCATAGAGCCTCAAAAGCTGTAATCCCAGAAGCTGCTACTTAGTAGAGAAGAACGGCAGGGACTGGTCCTAGGCACACCTGCCTTCGTCTGCTAGGGCTTACCCACCTCTGCTTTATGTCCTTGTCAGTGTAGTGACTGCCGAATTCCAAGATGCTGTGGCCATCCATCACCATCCAGCCACTCCTTGTGTGGCTTCAGTGGAATCCTCATCTTGACCCAGCCCACACGCCTCCCTATCCCTTGCACTGGTGCCATCTGAAGCTCCAGGCTGGGCTCTATTCTCATCAAGCAGTCTCCTTTCCTGACCAGTCTTGCATATGTTCTTCCCCTCCTTCCTCTTATCCAATCCATTAGCCACTTTGTGCCAGTTCCACCACGTTCCTTAGAGTGTCTTCTCTTATGGCAAGTGATAATGAGAGTTGTAACAAGACTTGGAAGGCAGAAGGAAAGCATCCAGTAACCTTGGAGGTGAGTGCAGAGGTTCAGGCACTGCTAAGGCTCATGCAAGATGCCTCTGGACAATGGGCCCATCTTGCTGGGGCATCTCAATGGTGTCACTCCAGTCACCTGAATCCCATCTCATTCATCTCTCACAGGGTCTTTTCCCTTAGCTTCTCAGCTTGAAGGTGGGTGCTCATGTGACGGGGGTGCTCCAGCTTCTGCTATAGATCAAGTATTTTATCATTGGGGGAAGAGTGAGAGATAGACGAGGCTTTCCATTTACCCACAGTTGCTTCCAGTTTGTCCGTGGGGATTCTCCAGTACCCTCATGCATTCCAGTTCATCTTTGCTCTTCCTCTTCATGCCCAGCTTTCTAGTTTTCCTTCCCAACTATTAGTCATGTTAATCTAAAATAATTTCAAGCCTAATCCTAGATACGGATGTCTGTATGACTCAACACTCACCCAACTGTACACGCTCATCGCTGTAATAAAACCATTATTTTCTGCCACCCAAGAGCAATTCTGCCTCTTTAATTAAACACCAACTGATCCACACACTCTCTTTCAACCTTCCCCACATCAACAAGCTGGAATTACTCCTTACATTCCTAACAAATACAATCCACCCTCAGCTCTTGACTGGTCATCATATTTGATTGCAAAACTAAAAGCCTTTAGAGATGAACATGTCATTATCCTTGTAACCACATTCATAACCCTAGCAAGATTTGCACTCACCTCTTGTTCTTTTCTCTGGGATAACGAGGAGCTCCTCTGTTGCTCCCCAAGGCCAGCCCCTGCAGACTTCATCTCCCGTCATGTCTTCCTTGGTCACCTACCTTTTCTTTTTTTTTGTCTTTTTGAGACAGGGTCTCGTTATGCAGTTGAGGCTGGCCTTGAGCTCACTTTTGTAGCCCAGGCTGGTCTCAAACTCACACCGATCCTCCTGCCTCAGCCTCCCGAGTGCTGGGATTACAGGCGTGAGCCACCACACCTGGCTCGTCACCTATCGTTTCTTTTCTCCTGGATCAGTACAATCAGCTCTGCACTTGCTGCTTCCATAAAACTGCTCTTGACTCCACACTCTCTTCCACATCCCCTTTCCTCTGATTCCTCTATAACAAAGCTGCCCCCAACACTTTCCACGTATACTTTACCTACTTTCTGGTCTATACATCCTTGAATCCAGTCTCATGTAGCTTCTTCCTGACCCCAAGCCCCCAATTCTCCCTGAAACTAATCTTGACAGGCCATCAATATTTTTTCCTTTTATTTGAATTTTAAGCATATTTTAAGGAGTTGACCATACCTTCTCATTTAGAGACCTGATTTTACCTTATGTTCTTTCCCTTTATCCCCCACTGACTCAGCTGCTCCTTCTGTTTCATTTCTGGCTTCTCTGCCTCCATTCCAACACTATGTACTGAAATCCGTAGAGTTTTCCTGGGTTCTTTTCTATATTTATTCACTATTCCCAGATGATTTCAGCTACTCCTATGTCAACATGCGGTGAATTATTCAGGCTTTACTTCCTTGCTAAACTCAGCCTGTTCCCTGAAGATGTACACAGTATATCCAACCATCTACTTCACATTTTCCTTTAGATATCTCATCAGAACTATTGGTCTTCACCCACAAACCAGTTCTTTACCAAGTCTTCCCTACCCTAGGAATGACATTATTTTTTATTCTATTACTAAATCTGGAAAGTAAGCCACTAGTGCAAATGATATACTGCTTTAAAAGATAGAATAGATTGTGTCATTCCTCTGCATAATATTCATCAATTTCTTTCAGCAACCCTAGAATAAAACTTAAACAAAAGCTCCCTGTAGAGGGCTGGCCAAATAGCTCAGTGGATTAAAGCACCTGCTTAGGCAGAGCACAGGAGCTAGGGGTTCAATCTCTGGCCTGCCATGCTGGCCCCGCCCCTAGGGCATGCTGAGACAGCAATTGAGACTGGGCATGGTGGTGTGCACCTGTAACCCCAACTCTTGGGAGACTGAATACAGGTGGATCACTATGAGTCGGATCTATGTAGGGAGACCCTGTAGACCCTTACTAAAATACAAAAAAAAAAAAAAAAAAAGTCCCATGTAGTCTAGAACCTGCCATATCCCCAACTTCATCTTGGACTGTTCTTTGCTGTACTACCCTTCTGTTAGGCCCAAGATCTTATTTCCAGTTTAAATGTCACCTATTTAGAAAAGATATTCCTGACCATTTATTCTAAATGCATTTTGGTATTTCAATATAACAACACCCTAGCCATTTCTTTCCTAGACTTATAGAAATATGTATATATTTTGTGAAAGAAACTTATTGAAAATGCCATCGTTGACATGTTTATTCTTGGCCTATGCCATAAGAATGAAAGCTCCATAAGTATCCATGTATATCAAATCACTTTACATAGTATCTAGTGCTAATTAACATAATAAACATTAAAGAATAGATACTAAAGCTCATTTCATTTTTTATTTTATCATTTTTAATAAGAACTAACAATAAGATAGTTTCAAAGCACGTTAGTAGTACATTCTCAATTTACACATTGCATAGTGCTGTCTTCATCATAGTTATACAGAGCATAGGATGTAGACATGAAGAATTTTCTAATCAATATTGGTAAGGAAAGAGAAAAGAGAAAAACAAGAAAAGAAAAAAGAGATAAAGAAAAGGAAAACAAATATTTCTTCTCTTTGAGCTGAGAGGAAGTAGCTGTATACACAGTCCAACGTTCCTTATTTGCATTGGGTTACCAGTGAAACTGGCAATGTTGGAGGTTGTTGATTTAAGCCTACTTGCAATCAACACCTTTTTTTGTTTTGTTTTGTTTTGTTTTGTTTTGTCCCACCTCTAGAAGACCAGAATGACAGGTATCCCAAGCATGAAAAATCTTTTAGAGATTCTTAGGACCAATATCTGATTCATCCTGTGTACATAAGTGCATGGTTTTGTTCCTGCTACGCTTCCTCTCTTTTCTGTTTCCAGTCACTTCATTGTTTCATCCTTAAGTCTTTGGTTGCCATTCAGCTGTGTTATGTCCTTCCACTACTATTTCTTCTTTAGAGTTCTTACACTAGGGAGGCTATACGATATTTACACATACAGGTCTGGTTTATTTCACTTATGAGTATATGTTCATTGTACATCTATTTATATATGAAGTCTTTCAGTTTATCATTCTTTTTTTTTTTTTTTTGGCAGAACCAGGGATTGAACTCAGGCCTTTGAGCTTTGCCAAGCAAGCAGTTATTCTACTGAGCTATCTCCCTGGCCCCTATCATTCTTTATATCTGAGTAATATTCCATTTTATGAAAATATCACATCTTTTTCAACCATTCTTCAAATGATGGGCATTTTGGTTGTTTCCAAGATTTGGCTATTACAAATTGGGCTGCTATAAACATAGGTGCACAGATATTGCTATGGTATGATGCCTTCAGTTCTTCTGGGAAAATTCCCAGTAGGAGGATAGCTGGATTGAATGGAATTTACAGCTCTAGTTTTTTAAGGATATTCCACATGGCTTTCCATAATGGTTGCACCAATCTGCATTCCCACCAACTAAAGCTCATTTTAAAAGACACTGGATTGTAGCTGTACAGATGGGGCTTCTTAGAGCCCTTAAAAGGTCTTTTGAGTTTTGGTGATAAAACTATAGTAGGAATGATAGACTAAATATAGAGTCCTTTGAATGCAAGCATCTCAGAATGAAAAGGCTTTACATGACATGTTTAAGCTCTTCTAACATTTTGAATCAGTTTAATAATTTATCACAAATGTCCAATGCTTTCCTCACTGAAAAATTAAGATTAATAAAGCACTTTCAAGGTCTCTCCCAGTACCTTATTTTTTCCTTATGAATTGAAAGCACTTTCAACCACACAGCCCAAGGGCCAGCCAGCCAGCTCAGTAGACTAAAGCGCCTGCTTAGGCAGAGCACAGCAGCCAGGGTTCAATCCCTGGCATGCCATGCCAACCCTGCCCTACCGGTGCACTGAGACTGCGATTGAGACTGGGTATGTTGGCGCGCATGCCTGTAATTCCAGTGTTTGGGAGCTGAAAACAGGAGAATCACTAGGACTCCAATCTATGTAGTGAGACTCTGTCCAAATACATATTAAATAAATAAATAAATAAATAAATAAATAATAAATAAAACAGCCAATGTACTACCCCAGACACACCATGCAAGCAATGAGAAGACTTGATTTTCTAAAATATATCATTTTCATAATGTTGGATTTTCTTCTGTAACATAATGTGTCACTTAAGTTTCAGTTTATATATGGGAGAGGATTTCTTATCATATCCCATTCGTGTTGGTCCTTGCAGCTAGTTTTTCAGCCATCTAATGGTGTGGTCCAACACACACTTCAGCTAGTAAATTTCAGTCCATCCCTGAATGTAATTCTCATAATCAGCACAAACAAAATAGCTAAAGGGTATGCATGAAAGAAAGTGAGAAAGAAACTTAAACCACCAAAATTAACTACCAAATATCAACTAAATAAAAAAGGAAGACAGTAATACAGGATAAGAGGGACAAAAGAAAATATAAGATGAACAGAAAATAAGAAGAGTGACAGAAATAAGTATTCTTATTAACAGTAAGTTAAGACATCTTATATGTGTATTGAACTCTCCAGTCTAAAGAGCTAGGAAGGATGGATTAAAGATAAGCATGACGACACTATATGCTTCTAAAGAAGATGCACTTTGATCCAAACATGCAAAGAGATTGAAAGTGATATGAAAGGAAAGAGATATTTCACGCAGATGCTACACTAAAGGTGGTTATATTACTATCATATAAAATCGAAACCAAGGACAAGGGCTGGGGCTATAGCTTAGTGGCATGAGTCCTTGCCTTGCAAACTCAAGGTCATGAGCTTGATCTCTGGTACAAAAAAAGAAAAAAAAAAAAAAGAGAGAAAAGCACATTATGAATTGACATTGGAGGGGCCTGGCGGGATGGCTCAGTGGTCTAAAGCGCCTGCTTGGGAAAGCTTGGGCGGCTGTAGGGACCGCGGTTCAATCCCCGGCACCACATGCTGGCCAGCCCTGCCCTCGGGGTGAGCTGAGCCGGCCATAAAAATGAGTAAATAAACAAACAAAGGTTCTGAAACAAGAAAAAATAAATAAATAAATAAAATTTGAAAAAAAAATGAATTGACATCGGAGAGAACAATCAGACTGAAGGTATGTAAGGACAGAGGGGACTTGGACAATACAATAAACCAACCTCATCTAACACCTATCAAAACACTTTATCCACAACAATAGAATGAACATTTTCCCCAAATGCACCCAAGCCATTTTCCATTAAAGTCCATATTAAATCTCAAAGGATTTAAAAATGACAGATACCATACAAAGTACTTTCTCTAACCATGACAGGATAAGGTTAGAAATTATTAGTAGGAAACAAATTGAGAAATCCATGGAGTGCTTTGACTTTACTACTTTATAATTTAAGAAACTAGAGGACTGGGGAACTAGCTCAGCAGTCTAAGTGCCTGCCTGATAAGCACAAGGACCTGAGTTAGACCCTAGGTACCATAGGCCATGCCAGCCCCGAGCCAAGCTGGCCACAGAAACTGGATGTGGCGGCGCATGCCTATAGTCTCAGTGCTGCAGAGGCTGAGCCAGGAGGATCACTACGAGTCTGAACTATGTAGCAAGACCCTGTATCAAATAATTTTTTTTCAGTACCAGGGACTGAACTCAGGACCTTGAGTTTACCAGCCAGGCACTTATTCTACTGAGCTATCTCTGTGGTCCAAATAAATAATTTTTTAAAAAGTGAAACTAGAAAAAAGCAGAACAATCTGAACCCCAAGTTAGTAGGAGAGAAATAGTAAAGATTAGAGTAGAGATAAATAAAATGGCAAATAGAAAAAAAGTGAAGCTGGAGTTTGTCTAAAATGGTCAGAAAATTGACAATACTTTGTCTACACTTGAAGTAGGGAAGGGAAGGGAGAGGAAGGGATGGAATGGGAGGGGAACTGAGAGGACTATAAAACACAAAAATCAGATGTGATGCTGCCTACATTTTACCAGTTCCATAGATAGATAGATAGATAGATAGATAGATAGATTGTAAGTGTACTATGAATAATCATGTGCCAACAGTCTCAATAACCTCAATGAAATGATCAATTCCTAGAAATACAGAGTCTAATACTAAGCCACAAAAAATTTAAATAAAATCTGGATAGGCCTCTCCAGTATCTAGTATACATACTGAATCGCTGATGTATTTAAAGAGAGAGAGAAAGAAATACAGGATTGTAAAACAAGATGATAGGAAATTAACAATAGTTATTATAGTACATACTGTTATCTTCAAAGTAATTGCTCAGATTACAAGATGTAGGCATACAAATACTAATTTAAAATTCTCCAAGAAATTAAACTTTTAGACCTGATAGATTTACTGGGGAATTCTATCAAACATTTAAAGAAGAGTCAACACCTTCGTAAACTTTCCAAAAAATAAATGAAAGGGGAGGAATAGTCCCTAACTTATTCTATATATCCATGATTACCTTGATACTTGTCTTCGTTATTCTTCCCTCATTGCTGGGACAAATACCCATCACCCAAAATGAAGGAAGGAAAGGTTTATTCAGCTCACAGTTACTGGAGGTTTCAGTCCATGTTTGGCTGGCCCAAGGCTGAGTGGAGCAGGGCAGCGAGCATCCAGTTCATGGCAGCGGGGCAACAACAAAATGTCAACAAAAGCACCCAACCAACCAGGGCAACAGAGAGCAGCAGAGAGAGTCTGTCTCTCTGTCTCTATATTATATTCAGGCTCTCTGCCTCAGCCTACCTGCCTCAGGCTACACTCATACTCCCAGCAGTACTCAGACTCATAATCTCATCAGTACTAAAACACACAATCCCAGTGGATCATGAGTTAAGTCTCAAACTCTAGAAGTCCCTGCCTCATGATTGCATGAGGTTTTGGGAGAACGACTAGACACAAACCATAACAGTACTAAAGACAAAAACATTATGTTAAAAAAAACTACAGAAAAATCCTTTATGAACATAGATATAGAAATCCTCAACATTAAACAATTTAGTAGCATATTAAAGGGATGAAACAGTATAGGCTAGATCAATTCCAGGGTTTATTCTTGAAATGCAAGGCTGGCTCAATGTATGAAAATCAATGTCATATGCTACATTAAGCAAGTGAAAGAAAAATATTACATGATCATCTCAACTGATATCCAAAAAATCCTTTGATAAAGCTTAGTACCCTTCCATAACACAAACTAAAGTAGAAATTGTAGCTCCCTCAACATGAGGGAGAAGGCACATATGACATCCCCAAAGTCAATCTTAAATTCAGTTGGGGAAATAGTAAAAGCTTTCACCTGCCATAAAGAAGGTAAAAAATTCCTGCTTTCCCAGCTTCTATTCAATAGTGTGTTTGAACTCCTCGCCAGCAGTAAGAAAGAAAAAGCATCCAAATTGAAAAAGAAGTGAAATTATCTTTATTTACAATGATTTTTTAATATAGAAAATTCTAGGGGCCCGGCGGGATGGCTCAGTGGTCTAAAGCGCCCGCTTGGGAAAGCTTAGGCGGCTGCAGGGACCGCCGTTTTATCCCCAGCACCACATGTTGCGCCAGCCCTGCCCTCGGGGCAGGCTGAGCTGGCCGTAAAAATAAGTGAATAAACAAATGAAGGTTCTGAAACAAGAAAAAAAAAATTTTAAAAAAAGAAGATTCTAAAGGTTCCACCCAAACCCTATTAAAATAAATAAAGATGGCAATCTAGCAACGTAAGAGTCAACAAAAACAGTACACTAAGAAGGAACAAAACAAAAATGAAATTAAAGCAAGTCTATCGATGATATAATAAAAATAATAAAATAATTCAAAACAAACTTTTACCAATAAGGTAAAGGACTTGTACAATGAAAGCTATGAAATACTATTTTAAAAAGAGAGAGAAAGATATAAATAGGTGAAAAGACCACCCATATTCATGAGTTGAAAGATTTCATTTTGGTAGAATGTTGAGACTATCCATAATAATCAATGAGTTTAATGTAATCCCTGTCAAAATTTTAATTATATAATTTGCAGTGAAGGATGCCTATCCTAAAATTCATATGGAACCTGAAGGGATCCTAGGTAGCCAAAATAGTCCTGATGAAAAGACAAAGCTGGAAGGTTCACATTTCCTGATTTCAAATGCTACTACAGGGCCAGAGATGTAGCTCAGCGGTGCATTGCCTGCCTAGCAAGCATGAGGCCCAGAGTTGACTCCTAGTACAAAAAAAAAAAAAAAAAGGATCAGAAAAAAATGTGCCTTTGGAAATGCTACTACAAAGCTTAAGTAATCAAAACTACAGTTGTGGTAAAAATACAGATGGATAAGACAAGGAGATTCAAACAGTTAAAGGAAAAACAACCCTTCCATATAGAATGAAATGATCTTCAATAAGGATTTCAACATCATTCAATAGGCAAAACAATCTTCAGTAAATGATGATGAGCAAACTATATGAAAAAAGTGAGGTTGAAACTTTACCTAATGCCATTTGCAAACATTAATTCAAAATGAATTTATGCCTTAATGTAAGCTGTGAAACTGTAAAAACTTTAGAAGAAAATATAGGCCAAAGCTTCATGATATCAGATTTGGCACTGACTTCTTGGATATGATAATAAAAATGCTGGCAACAAAAGAAAATAAAATTGACTCACCAAAACTTTAAATTTTCCAGTAGGAAGACATAGAATAAAACTGGGGAGATAGCTCAGTGGCATGAGTGCCTGCTTGGCAAGCACAAGGTCCCAAGTTCAATCCCTGGTGATGGAAAAAAAAAAGCCAACACACGGAAGGAGAAAAATATTTGCAAATTAAATATGCTACTAGTCTTAATATTTAGAATACATAAGTAACTTATAAATCTCAAAAGAAACTTTAAAATGGGCCAAAGATTAGTGTGAGAACTCAAAAGAAGAAATAAAAATGGAAAGGCATAACACAGCTGAACGGAAATCAACAACTAAAGGGTTAAACAACGAAGAGACAGCAAACAGAAAAGATAGGAAATATGGCAGGGGCAAAATCATGCACTTACATATACAAGATGATTTAGACAATGATCCTAAGAACCTCCAAAACATTGAGGATAGCAATGTATAACACTAAAACTATACCTGTAATGCTTGTCATTCTGGAATTTGAGATGTGTGCTGCTTCTAATATAATTTCAGTTATTGCTATACTCTCTTTCAAGTAAATGATTGTTTTACAAGAAAACAAAAAAGGGTATTAAAAGAGAGTAAGAGACAAGGAAAAATGCCATAGAATTGACCAGCTACAATTTTGTATATGCTAAGCTTTCTAAATTTCTGTGTAAAAAATGTGTAACTGCTTTTATCACATCTTATAGGGATTTATTAGAACATCAATGATTGATGGAAAATACTGGTTTCAAGTTTAATCTAGGATGTTTAATATTCAGAAAGAGAGTGCTGTTAAGCTCAAGTACCTATAAGCTTCTCTTCTGGAGGGTTAAGGATGTAAGTTTACAGAACAAAAATTAGAGAAAAAGAAGGGCTATAAGGATAGCCAATAATATTTTGGTCCTTGAACTAGCCCTTCATAGACATGTGATTCAGCAAGGACTCAGGACAAAAGAGAACCTGTGCTGTAACATTCTAAAACTCAGTGGTGTCCCAAATCTTCTGTTCAAGGAGATTTTGGGGCCGTAAAGGAAAGGGATTGACAATGTATAGTGTGTCAAGTCACCTAGAGAGGAAACATTCTCTCAGGCTTTCACAGAGAGCAAACTGGTCAAGCAATGGTCGTGATTCATCCAGACGGCTGACACTGACAACAATGCTACAAAGCACTGTACATGGTTTCAAGATAAATCCTGAGGGGATTTGACCGACCTTTGGAGATACAAAAGTTACATGTTCTGTTATACAGGTCTTTCTTTAACATGCCCTTAAGCACCTAGCAGAAAAGTTTAACCATGAAACATAAAAAGTAAAGCTAGATTAGTATGTTAAGCTGTAAATGGCTTAAATCAATAGCTTCCAATATTGCCAGTTCTACCAATAACCTACTATGATTATTGAATATTGGACTACTACACAACTACTTTCTCTTAGTTCAATGAGAAGAAATTTTTGTATCATTAATTATTAGAAAGTGTATCATGCCTGCATCTAATGCTCTAAATAACTACTATGAAGACAATAATATGCATTGTGTCAATTGTTGAGAATGTACTACTAACGTGTTTTGAAGCAATAAAAAATTTAGAAAAGAAATAAAAATTCCTTCAAGGAAATTTCAAAAATCACCTATGACTCATATTAGGGGCAGAAAAAAAATTTTCAAGATTTAATCACATCAAATTAGAATTGAATTTCTTTAAAATGTATATATGCCTCAACCTAGTAATCTTTACAAAAAAAAAACCTTAAAAGCTGTAAGTTCTAAGTAAGCACATCTATCTGAATAGGCTTTCTACTGATTGATAATGGCTAAAAATTGTAAAATTTAACAATCTAAATAATAACAGAGTATTTGAGTATTATTTCCACATAGAGAAATATTATAATCAACTTAAATCACATTAGCAACCTTATTTATTCACTTAAGAAACTAATCATGGTATATTGTTAAATTTAAGAGCATAATAAAATGACAGAAAACATATGCTTAGCTTGTACAAGCCTAGGAGTCCCAGCCTACTGTGTATGTATACTGTATGATAACATTTTGCTAAGTGGATGTCCTAATGTGCATAGAAAGGAGTAATCCCCGAATATTTGCATCATGGCTGAATTTTATTTCCTCAGATGTTTATTAGCTTTCCAGAAAAAGAATGTCTCTCAAATATTCAAAAACTTTAACATTTAAAATGATTTATTTTGTAATTAGGATAGATGATAGATAGATAATTTGTTTCCTGAACATAAACTATGTCAGCACATTCAAAATGATCTGACTGAACAAAAAGGAAGAAGTACCTTACTTTTATCCAATAAGCTTTGAAAGATACCTAAGACATGTGAAATAAGTTTAATTGAAATTTCAATTTTTTTTGAAAAGTGGTTATATTTTCCTTCACATCCAATACCAATAAGAGAGAACAACTTATACACTAAAGCTTAATTTCCATTGGGTTGGCTCATGTATGATTCACATAATTTCAGAAAGCCTTCACTTTTTTGTTTTGCTTTTTATTTTAAAGAGACTAGAAAAAATAACAGATAACTCATTAGAAACGTTACACAATTTTTTAAAAATCAAAGATATAACAGTGGTTGTTATATCACACACTATCATCTTCAGTGTAGTTGCTTAGATAACCAGTTATAAGCATGTAAAATTGGGCAAAATAAACATTTCAAAAACATTTCCAAAAAAATCAATAAAAATTAATAATACAAAAAAAAAAAGAAATTAATAATCCAAAGCCAGGCCGTGGTGGTGCACACCTGTAATCCCAGCACTTGGGAGGATGAGGCAAGAGGATCAGCCCAAGCTCGAAACCAGCCTGGGCTACAAAAGTGAGGTCAAGGTTGGCCTGAACTGCATAGCAAGACCCTGTCTCAAAAAGGCAATAAATAAATAAATAAATAAATAAATAAATAAATAAATAAAATTAATAATGCAATCATTTAGCTATCCTGTGTATATACAGACAGGACTTTTTTTCCCTTCAGTTTTCCCTTTCTTTTCTCCTTTCCCTCATCTCAGTTGTTCACTGCTTTTGAGCTGTTTCTTTCCCTTTCAGGGTAGCTATTTCTCATTCTAAATTTTATTTTTTCTTTCAGTTTCTTACACTACGGAAACAACTCAATGTTTACACCTGTGTGTCTGATTTATTTCACTTATGAGTATCGTCTCTAGTTGCATTCATTCACATGTAAAAGCCTCAAATTTATCTTTCTTTATAGCTGAGTAACATTCTATAGCATAAAAATGCTACATCCGCCAGGTGTGGTGGCTCACACCTGTAATCCCAGCACTGGAGAGGCTGAGGCAGGAGGATTGGTGCGAGTTCGAGACCACCCTGGGCTACAAAAGTGAGCTCAAGGCCAGCCTGAACTGCATAGCGAGACCCTGTC
>PVJA010039911.1:0-18843 GCA_004027025.1 Myocastor coypus | reverse complement strand
CCAAAAACAAACAATAAATCAGGATGGCCTGGCATGCGATTCTATTTGGTAAACCTGGACAGCACCCTTCTGGAGAGCACATTGTGGAGGCACATGCAACGCACAAACCTTGTTCTTGTTTAAGGGTCAGATTCTAGCCCACGCTTTCAAGCCATAGTGTTTTATCTCTGTGGAAATCATTATTTTAAGTAGTGCATACATGCTTTACAGCAGGCCAAATTAAGTCTTTCTCTGGGCAAAGAAAAGATTCGTTGGGACATAAAGTTCCTGTTTTTAAGGGCAAAAAACTGCAATGATACTTATCAGAATTAGTAGGGCCACGAGCCGGGCGTGGTGGCTCACGCCTGTAATCCCAGCACTTGGGAGGCTGCGGCAGGAGGATTGGTGTGAGTTCGAGACCAGCCTGGGCTACAAAAGTGAGCGCAAGACCAGCCTCAACTGCATAGCGAGACCCTGTCTCAAAAAAAAAAAAAAAAAAAAAAAAAAAAAAAAAAAAAAAAAAAAAAAAAAAAAAAAAAGACAAAAAAAAAGAATTAGTAGGGCCATGGATAGTGAGTGATGAGGAGGGCGCGAAGAGGACGGAGGAGGGAGGAGGACAGGGGAGGAAGCACGACAGAGAAGGGGAAGGGGAAGGAAGAGAAGGGAAAGAGGGGGAAAGGGGGAGAGACAGGAAAGAGGAGAGAGAGAGAGAGAGAGAGAGAGAGAGAGAGAGAGAGAGAGAGACGCTTCAAGGGGCTTTAGTATTGTTTGCACCTCGAAACTGGTACTGGCCCACTCTAATTCAGCATTAGGGTCCCAAGGTTCAAAGACCCAGTCCAGAAATGGGCATCTGTGATGAACACACACTTCTCAGAGAAAGAAATTCAACAAGCTTATAAATACATGAAGAAATGCTCCACATCACGAGCTATTCTTGAAATGCAAATTATTAGCATGTTTTGAATGTTGTATGTTTTCTTTCAAGTTCTGAACACACTTCTTTCCTTGTTCTTATATTTGGAGTGTCTAATGTTCTGGATAACCAAACAACCTCAGTTCCCATCTGTACCTTAGATAGAATCCGGTCCCTTCCTTAGACGTGGAGTGATATGTCGCTATTTTTAAAGGGAATACACTTCTGGGGTTGACCTAGTTCTCAGAGAAGGAGATCAGTGACGGGAGCTGGGGTTTAAATTTGTCATTGCTGTTTATGAGTCATTTCTGGGGAAAACAGGCAGAGGTAAAAGTAAAAACAGATCTGCCCTGAGCACCTTTACTGAACATAGGACAGAGGACAGATATAAGCATGAAAGGTAATGTGCCTGACGGAAGATGCACTGCACAGAAGTGCAATGTCTCCGACGTTGATCACCTAGACTAGCCAAGGTTCACAAGCACAGCCAAAGGCAGCATCTCTTAAGCAGGGCTCTGCGTGCCAGTGGGAGATCCCAGTGGGTTTTGCCACACTGCAGAGCATCGGCTCCCTCAATTCCCACTTGTTCCTTAGATGCGATACACTTACTCTGGTTGATGCCTCTGTCTCGGTAATCCTGCTGTGATCCATTGGCAGTGAGCACCAAGGCCTAAAATAGTGACCATTTCACAGAATGATGCATTTCTGCCTCCTAGTAAATTGGTCATAGACAATAGAAGTCCACAACTTGAATATTGGGTGTGCTGGTTCCTGTACACTTAATCTGCTAGGGACTTCTCATTGCATTTCTGGTTCTCCCCTTGTTGGCTGCTCCCCAACTCCCTGAGCAAGGATGTCTAGGGAGAAGAACGGGGTAAAGGAGGAGGGGGAGGAAGAAGAGGAGGAGGGGGAGGAGGAGAAGGAGATCTATGGCTCCACCACAAAACTTGATAGGAGAATATCCTCGGGTACTCAACAAAGTCCAGGTCCCCAATCCATCTGGTGTTTCCTCTGGCAATCCGCGTGGCCCATGCGCCTTCCAGGTAAGGACCCTCGGCCTGCCTCCCCCTTTTTTTTCGTCTCCTCCTGCTCGACTTCCAGTCCTGAACACATCTGGCATCTCCTCCGGTAACCCATCTGGCCCGCACACCTGCCAGGTAAGGACCCTCGGCCCACCTCCTTTTTACTTTCGGCTCCTCCTGCCCGACCTCCAGTCCTGAACCCATGTGGCATCTCGTCTGGCAACCCATCTGGCCCGCGAGCCTACCAGGACTCCTCAACTCCAGAGCTCCAACTCCACCCACAGTCCCGACCCATGCGGCCTCACAGCAGCCAGCATGAACCTCTGACACATAGCCAGGCACTTCTGGAAGGGAACCAACTTGGGGGGTCCAGACCAAACTCCCATAGACACTAACAGCATAACTTCACCAAAGTGCAGAGATCGCTTCCATACAAAATGATAATGACAAGGAGTAAGATGCAATCTTGGGGCCCGAACCCACCCAAATCAAATACAGGAGACACTACCAAGGAAGAAAATGAGAATCATGCAGATGAAACTTCTGAATCGGTAGCATCTGAGGTAGGCAGACAATTGCAGAGACATATAGAGCAACTCAGATCAGAGATAACATCTGAAGTAAAAGAAGACAAATGCATGAAGTAGAAAAACAACTGGAGAAACGTATAGAGGAAACCAGAGCAGAAATAATATCTGAAGTTAAGAAAGACATGTCTAAACTGATAGCATCTAAAGTAGGGGAACAACTACAGAAAGGTAAAGGGGAGAACAGAACAGAAGTATTCTTTGAACTAGAGAGAGAAAGGATAACTATAATGAGAGACTTCAGTACTACTAAAGAAGACATTGATAAAAAATTGGAGGAGAATAGAAAAATGATGAATTCCCAGATGGAGCAATATAGGAAAGAAATAGATCACATGAAATAGTTTCAAAGAGATATACAAGAAAATAAAATCTCAATCACAAGTTGGCAAAACCATATGAATGAAAGTGAAGATAGTTTCAGATCTTGAAGACACAGTCGCTGCCAGTGAAAAAGTAAGAAAGGATCTCTTAAAAACAACTAGGATGCAGGAAAAAAAATAATTCAACAACTGCAAGATGATGCAAAAATGAACAACATGAGATTAATAGGAATCAATGAGAAAGAAGGAGTCAATACAAATGATATGAAAAGAATATGGGCAGAAGTAATAGCAGAAAACTTCCCAAATATGAGAAAACAATTGGACATTCAGTAACTGAAGCCTACAGAACTCCAAATAACATCAACCCAACTAAAAACACACACAGACATATAATAGCCAAGATACAAGAAATACAGCAAAAGAATAATATACTAAAAGCTGCTAGAGAAAAGAAACAGATCACATTTAAAGGAAAACCCATCAGAATAATGGTGGATTTATCTTCATAAACCATGAAGTCAAGAAGAGCATGGAGCAGAGTGCTTCAAGTCCTCCATGAAAACAAAGTCCACCCCAGAGTGTTATACCCCGCAAAACTCATGACCTTGCACTTGCCACACAGGCACTTGTGCCACGGAGCTATAGCTATCTCCCCAGCCCCCTTTACTTTGTTTTGATTCTGTGAGAAAAAGTTGAATTTGGCTCATGGTTCTGGATGATTTTATGCATGGTCTGCTTGAACCTTTGTTTTTAGACCTTGAGTTAGGCAAACACATTGCTGCAGGAAACCTATGGCATGGCATGGCAAATACGTTACATCATGGCTAGATGTGAAAGAAAGATGCACAAGAGGGGCTGAGGCCCCAGTATCTCCCTAAATTAATGTTGTCAACAATCAGAAAACCTTCCACTGGGTCCTATCTCTTAATGTTTCTACCACTTGCCTATATTGCCAAGCTGGAAATGAAGTTTATAGTTCTTTGGCCTTTTGAGAGACATTGCAGATTCAAATTATAGTAGTTTCTCTTTCAAACACAATCAATATAGCAACAGTAGCAATGGCAACAATCATAATAAAATTGCTCGGTGAGATTTAAGATGGTAAGTCAGGACTACTGCTCTAAAACTCAGCACTGTGACAAGAATTCCCCGAGGAAGAATGTAACTTCAGTGAAGTTACCTGAATATAATACCATGCCTTGCCTATTTGATTAGATCTGGTATCTGGGTAGTTCTACAATCTTCTTGTTCACTTGCATGAGTAACCACATTGGAATTTACTAACTGCATAAATAAGGCATTATGGTGCGATTATTTTCTGCACAGGTTCTGGCAGGTACATCCTCAGGAATTATCTGTTTAATTGTCACAACAGCGGTACGCAGCATGCATTGTTTCAGTGAGAAAAGGTAGCCTAGCGTGGAGAGCAGACTTTGGCACAAGGGCCTAAAGTTTGAACATAGTGAGTATTTAGCAGGTACGGATGAGGAAATCACTGTCTATGTTTCAGTTTTCTCAACACGAATGTATGAGTCAAACACTACATCAAGTGCCGCATGGAGTTGGATGGAGGACTAAGCCATTAGGTCCAAGTTAATATTTAATATCAGGGCTATGTATAAGAAATATTTTACCTATGACAAAGGCTAAACTTACAGAAGTTAGGTGTGTTTTCAGAGATCACAGGACTAGTGAGAAGTAGTTTGACCCCGCATATGTGGATGTAAAGGCTGGTGGCTGGAGGGATGGCAGGAACTGACCAGGGATGAACTTTGACTGAGATTAGCTAGAGAAGGTGGATGTCAGCCAAAGATGAAGCCCTCCAGTCTCCCTAATAGGGCTCTCTTGAACCTCACAAATTCCCAGAAGGGCCATTCCTGAATGGTTTCAGGGCAGATCTTCTTGGAAAAGAGATTCGTTGGAGTGGAATAGTTGACATGATCGCATGTAGCATTATGGTTACCATAGTAATGCATTACATCAGCACAGAAGGTGGGAAAGCCATTTCCGTGGAGCAGCCCATTAAGCAATTGTGACAGGGATCAAACACAGCTGTCCACAAGCTAGGCCCACTTCCTGCACTGCTTATGAGTTGGGTAATTGTTAATGGCATCTGCAGGTCATTAGTAGCTTAAATTATAGCAGAAGCCCTGTCCTTTTTCATTCCTGTAAGCAGAGAGCCCGGTTCGCTCTTCAGGCTGGGCTCAGCAGGGCAGGCTCCTCTCCCTGGGGCTTACCTCCTAATTCTTTGTACTTCCCGTCTACCATCAGGCAACATGGCCAGCCAAGGACACCGTCACTTCCCATTAATCACCACTCAGGAAACTTTAAATGTCAGCTGCTCTACCTTCCTTGTCCTATTCTGAAGGAACAAGTAGAGGACTTCTGTCCACGAGGCCACAGAAATGAATATTTTCTTTCCAATGAGAAAGCACAGAGTAATGCCTGTAAGAGACATCTTTTTAAAAAGTCACTATTCATAGATAACATTTGTATAACAACATTATATGTTGCATATATTAATCACCATTGTTAATTTCTCATTATTTTCATTGTTAGAAATTCCCATTATTAGGAATTCTGTATCATTGTTTTAATTTCTGTTTTTTCTCTTTAAAATAAGAAAGAAATACATTGTAGGCAAATGAAGGAACACTTTTATTGACTACAATCTTATAATCTAAATATAATCATATTAATATTTTTGTATTTATTCTGAGCCAGAATAAATACATATATACACAACCTTTAAAAAGGCATCATATTTCATTTATTTTTAACTAGAGTTTTTACTGGATACTATATTACAAAGGCTTATTGTATCATTAAATGTACCCATTATCATTTAGTGAATAACAATTTTTTTTTTTTATGGCTGACTCAGTCCGCTCTGGGGGTGGGGCTGGCACAGCATGTGGTGCCTGGGATAGAACTGTGGTCCCTGCAGTTGTCTAAGTTTGCCTAAGCAGGTGCTTTAGACACCTTAGCCATCTTGCTGTCCCCTAATGACTAATAATTTATTGTGTGGCTGAATCTTACTTGTTGGATGGGTCCCTCATTCCTTGTCATCAAAGAATAACAGACACTGAGATCCATGTGTCCAAAACTGAATTGTAGACTTATAGTAGCAACATCGTCAGAAAAGATTATAGGCTCTTCACTGTAATGCACTCACACATTGAAGCCAGGTTGATAAAGGCATTTCCCTATCCTCTGTTGGGCAGCATTCATGATGTCTGTCATTCCCGATGCAAGGTGCCTTCCTGCCCAACTGTTAGCTGACTGTTGACTGCTGATGTTTTCCAGATTGGAAAGACGTACTGCCATATAGTAGATCACATGCGAGCTTCTTGACGTGGTGGTTCAAGCTACCATTATTTCTTTTCTTTATTCACACGTTCATCGAAATGCTTTTTGAGCGTCCACATTGCACTGGTCTCTTGGGATGGAGAGAGCAATCAGAAGACTTTTTACTTCAAGCTCACCTCAGAGTAGCACTGTGGGTGAAACATCCTGTTTTTCTTTAGAGTTGCTTTCTAATGGCTAATCTCCCATCACTTTAATAGCTAGTGTTAAAATGTGGCCTGGCCCATCTTTCTGCTAGGAAGGAGTGTCTTATATTAGATCACTTCCAAGAATAGGTTGAAGAGATGGATACAAAATGCTCCTAAACAACCAAACAAAAGACTCTTTAGATAATTTGGATTTTAAGTGTTCCATAAAGTCTATGTAGTAAGCCTTGGCCCCCAGAAAATCACTATAGGGAAGTGGTGAGAACGTGCAGAGGTAGGGCCAGGTGGGAGGGTTTTTTTAGTGATGAGGGGTTGCCTTGGATGGAGTCTTAGGTCTCCAGCTCTCTATATACTCTTTGGTTTGGGACCATAAGGGAACAGTTTTGTTCTGACGTTATCTCTCTGCTGTTGTCATCTGGCAGCCCCATCAGAAACCGTAAAGTCAGAAGTCTACCTGATCACATATTGGAGCTTCCAAAATTCAGGTGCTTGTTACAGTGATGGAAAGCTGACTGTTGCACCTCAGAGTTCTTTGAAGGCATGGGAAATAGACGGGAAACCATGATCCTTAACAGTCAGGGCTTCAGTGGGAAAACAAACATAGGTAGACAAGTTGCCTACTTCCAGATACTTGTGTTTTTGAGGCTTGCTTCCAATTTGTGAGTGCATAAAGTATAATAACAAAAGAGGAAGCTAGATAAATTTTGTGTTTGGAAAGTTAGCAAAGTGATTCCTAAATAACCCATGAATCAAAGAAAAAATTAGGATTAGAAGGTCATTATTAATTTAAGAAAATAAAGCCTAGAAAAAAATTGTAACTGGAACCATCAGTTGTTAAGATTTTACTACATATGATGATTAGTTTTATGTGTCGGTTAGTAAGTGTCTTTGGATGAGGTTAACACTTAAATTGGAGGGTTATTAATGAAGCAGATTGTCTTTTGTAATATAAGTGGTCCTCAACCATTGGTTGAAGCTTGAATAAATCAAAACAAAAGGGAAAAAAAGAAAAGTAAGGAAAAGAAAACAAAATAGCCTCTATAAGCAACAGAATTCTAGAAGATTTCTTCTGGGCTCTATCTGTACCATTAGCTTTCCTGGGCCTTTTACTTACTACCTACAGTACAGATTTTAGATTTAGCTCCCATAATTACTACACTTGATTTTAGACAAAAGGCTGAGATATGATAGCTTCCATAATTGTTTGAGCCAGTCTCTTAAAATAAATATTTGTACATATTCACACCACACACACACACACACACACACACACACACACACACACATATACATTGTATCGGCTTTTTATGTACTTGTAGTATTTTCTAATAAATTATATTTTCTTCACCTTAATATTATAATTCTTAGTTTAATGAAATATATAAGAACAAGTTGAAGATATCACATGTCACCTCTAAATAATCTAGAATCTATTTAGGAATAAGGCTATTTATATAACCATTGCAAAATTCATATGATTAATCATCGATGCAATACTGTTAGGAAGCAATCCATATTCAGATTCACGGATTGTGCCAAAGTGGTCTTTATAGGAATTTTATTTTTCTTAAGCGAAGATCTTTATAGGATCATGAACTTTGCACATTTAGGTATTATTTTCTTGGGTCTCCTTGTTCTAGAATAGTCTCAAGTTGTCTTTGTTTTTATGACAGCACTCGGAAATACATAGGGCAGATGTAGTGTAGAGTTTTTCTCAGTTTACGTTCATCTGTGTTTGTTCCAGAGGTTTTGACAGCCATGCTACACAGCTGAGGTTATTTTTCAACATCACACCCAGAAGCCTACTGTGTCATTTTGTCTCATTATTAGTGATATCGCTTAGTTAAGGTACCGCCAGCCAAATTTCTCTACTGTAAAAAGAACACCCTGTTCCTTTTGTAATTAATAACTAATCTTCTGGGGGATGTTTTCCAACGATGCAAATATCTTGTTCCTTAACATGCTTTTATCCAGTGTGTTTTGAATGTGCCTGAATCTGTTTTTACACAGCTAGATGACACTGCCTACAAGCCAATAAACGTCAGAGCCCTAGGAATGAAACCCCCGACATCAGCATGTCGATCTTGAACTCTCTGGCTTCAAAGCTATAATAAACATATTTCTGTCGGCTACGTCTCTCAGCTCGTGGTATTTCATCATGATGACAGCTCAGGTAGACTAATTCAGTTTTATTCCCTTCTGTGTTAATTTTTTAATGTTAATATTCTGTTTAAATTTTTTTATTCTTTCACTTTTGTTGGCTTCATTTATCTCAAATATGCAAAACATTGCCATATTTCTAAAAATAAGGTAGATAAAAATGTATTCAAAGAGATATTTCCTTTCTTTTTACTTAGATAGCATACTAATCTGTCTTCCGTACCTAACCAATTTTGTCAGCTTCTGGTGTATGCTTCTGAGTAATTTCTTTCATAAAAGAAAGAAATATAACTATCAATGGTTATATTGACTCTTCTCATACCATAAGTAGTTCTAAATACTATCTTTTACATCTTCCTCACTTAGCTTAGCAGTATATCCTAAACACTGACACATATCACTTAACAGAAAATGTACATTTGTATTTTACATGTTCTTGGATGGAAAACATTTTGGATGAAAGCATACGGAAAGCGAGGTATCATGACATTATCAGACACAGCTAAAGCCATACTTAGAGGGAAATTTCAGCTTCACAGGCATATTTTAGGAGATTCAAAATCAATATCATAAGTATGCATCCAGAAGATCTGCAGGTTAGAGAAACAAAAATAGAAGAAAAGTAATAATGAAAATTAGAAGAGATGTCAGCAAAATTATATAATGGAGTAATTCAGCATAACCTAAAGTAGATTCTAGAAATGATACATAAAGCAGATAATTCTCATGAACTAAATCTTCCACTGATCAACCATTAAGGAGGGATAATATAAATTTCCACAATTGGAAGTTAAAAAAATATCTTTCAAACACTAAATCTTCGGAAAAGATTATAATGGACAACTTCCAAATAAATTTGACAAAACATTAAAAATTGCTTACAGAAACAGAAAGTGGAAGAAACAAAAACTTATCCATGTGTGGTGGTGTATACCTGTAATCCCAGAACTCTGGAGGCTAAGACTGGAGGACTGCTGTGAGTTCAAGACCAGCCTGGACTACAAAGTGAGGTCAAGGCCAGCCTGAACTACACAGTGAGACCCTGTCTCAAAAAGACCAAAAAGAAAACAAACCAACAAACTAAAAGAAATAAATATTTAAAGACAACTAGATTTAATAAACTAGCAACATTTGAAGTAAAGACATTCCCATACAGAAGACATGAAGCCTAAATGACTTCAATGGTGAAAGAATACTATTGTCACAGTCTTTTCTGGGACATAAAAAATGTGAAATTTTTTCCTACTTTATTATGAAATTGGCATAATTATACAATCAAAATAAATCACAATAGTCATTCACTTCCATGCTACTCAAAGACAAAAATCATTAGTGTACAATCACTGCTTTGATTATAAATTTTTTTTAAAAATCAAAACAAGTAAAAATGACATCAGACTATGTCAAGTTGAGTTTATGGCAAGAATGCAAATTAGGTCCTTGCATGGATTGGAAAAGTCAGTCAAAACAATATAGCATATGTTTACATAATGAAGGGGAAAGTATAATTTTTGAGTACACATGGAAAAATCATTTGATATACCCTATAGCTAATAAAATTTAACACAATGCTAAAATCTGTTAAAACATAAGAACCAGAAACATTAGAAATAGAAGAAAACAGTAGAAATAGAAGCTAGAATTCTTAGCAAATAGGAAATACAGATGGTATTGTGAAGGAAGGTGTGGTTTGCAAAAAGCTGTGATGACTACAATATTTAATGTAACCCTGTGGTCCTAGCAATTCCAATTAAAATACTGTACATATCCAAGAGAAATGTATGTTCTGCACTCCAAAAGAGCAAGGTTGTCCACAGCAACAGTTTTCAAAAGAGCTAGAACTGAAAATATCCTAGAAGTTCAAAAGAAGAAAGAACAAATTAGCCACTATACATCAATATGTAAAATGTTCCAACGAATGAACTGTTAAGGAAATCCATTTGCCTCACATACCTAATGGTGACTAGAAGCCAGGCACAAAGAGCAGATGCTTCAGAAGGCTTTTCAGTGGACAGTGCAGACCTACTGGTGCTCAGTGTCACTACACTGGTCACCTTTGAGGAGACAACTTGCGTGGGGGACAGTGTCCCTGGGGGAATCTCTATGGATGTTTCTTTCTCGGCGTGCCTCATACTTCAACAGTTCACTTTCCTTTGAAATTTGGTCCATAAATGAACAACTTGTGAACCTTGTTTGTATGTGAATAAGGCATTTATAAAACCCAAAATGTAGCCTGGACTTTACCTCTCCCAGAGAATAAATTAATTTTTGAGAGTGGAGAGAAAGACAAAGGCAAATTTATTTATTGAGGCTTATTGAGTATCAGGAATTGTATTTTGTCTATTCCATGACATTTTTGTCCTCTGATCCAGTTAGCTGATATAACTCCATTTTATATGTGGAAACTGAGATCTAGAGAAATGAAATAATTTGCCCAAGGAGCTGTGCCAAAAGGTGGTCAGGCTTTCACTCAAAGTAGGTTGTGAGACTTCCGGTATTTGTTGCAGTCTTGATGGAGAGGGAACAGAGTTTTAAGCCAGAGATGGGAGAATTGTGTCAATGAACTCTAGATCACAAATAGCAATGGTGACATATTAAATCTAGCTAATACTTAAAAAGATGATGGAAATTCATTGACATGTATCTTTAAAAGACTCTTCTAAAATTTTATTTTATCATGATGTCCCAGAAGCACTTAACAGAAAAAAAAAAGCAATAGACTAGCAGCTAAGCCAAGTTTCTTTGTACATCATCCTCACAGACGCCCATGACAGATCTCAGTTTTTGAAATGCATAGAGTATGTTATAAAGCACATTTACAGAAAAATTCCTCTTACAGTTTGGACCAGTTCACTGGCAACTTCCAAAACATTGCCTGCAATGTATTTCTGTCAGCTTCCGTGGGCATTAAAAACACTGAATCAATCTCTGATCATTTTCATCCTTTTCTTAGTGTGTGTGTGTGAAAAAAAATTATCGATCTAAGTTTTTAGCCTCATTTATTATGTGGGGGAAACCTTTAAATTCTTTTACAAGACACAGTAGGAGTGGAGGTTCTCCCAGCCTGGCACAGCAGAAACCAATCTGTCTCATGTTGCCCTACTATTCCACATCAAACCACGGCCCTGCATTACTTCTTCAGGGTTACTTCTGTTTCCCAGGATGCCAGAAATGTATGCTTGTGATAAACATGCAAATTGCAGGGCAAATGAAAACTAAGTTCTTTTTCATTGTGCGTTCCTAAATCTCAGTCACATCAGGAATAAATCAATTCCCACTTTATCTTAGTGGTCCAAATGAAATATTCTACGGAGTTGAAATTTTGACCTTTGACTCTTCATCTCCATGTTCCTAATATCTTAAGTTTTAGATTGGAGAAAAATACCATCAAGGAGGAGCTCAGATGTCCTGGTTTCTCTGGGGCATTTCTACTATTATGTTGTTTTTCTTGGAATAATTAGTCATAGCATCTCCCTTTAACTTTCAATAAGTAGTCCTCAGACCAAGCTTCACAACCACTTGGATGAAGTTCAGTGGGAAATCCACAAGTAATGCCCATCACACTCCACCAGCTGTGGGATCGAATCTGGCTTTCAGGTTCCAGTTTAGCAGTTACTTGCATGCTCTTTGTTCAGTGTTGGTCTGTCTCTCCTCTTGGGCTAGAAACTGTAAGGCGTTCAATTTTTGCACACTATTTCAAGTCCTTGCAAATGCAGTAGCTCTTTGATATTTATTGAGTAAATGAATGAATTACGTTTTTGGGTATTCAGTAATGTTGTGATGATTTATTTGGTACTATGATAAATTCATAAAGAGGCAGCGATACCAGCTTTCCTTAACAAATTTTGAAAGTATATTCTGCTGTAGAAACGTGATGATCATCGTCCACAGCGCTGAGGTCAGAGCTGGTATTCTTTTGGTATTTCGGATCACAATTTGAAGGTGGGTTCATTTGGTGAACTCATATGAACTTGAATGCAAGTAACAGCAACTTCTTACAACAGCAGTTTAAGCTCTAAGAACATCTAGCAGCATGAAGTTGGAAAGTAGGCAGCTCCAAAGTGTTCTAAACTTCTGCATTGGTGTCTTGAGTTTATTCTTTTTCCTCTTAATGGTGCTAAGACGGCTGCCTTAGCTCCAAGCAGCTCCCATCATGCCAGAGTTTTAAGCATAAATTAAGGCAATGGTTGAGACAAGGGTGGGGGAGGAGCTAATTTTTAAAAGTGATTTTTGAATTGTGTCCTTTATTAATAAAGTTGTGCTGCAATCTTAGCACCCAGTAATCAGAAAGTGACTTGGTTGAACATGTGGTCTCTACAGAGGAGATCAAATAAAAGTATGCGTGAGATTCTATTGTATTTGGTGTGTTCATTACAAATAGCATTGGGCATTGGTGATATAGTTCAGTGGTAGAGCACTGTCTAGTGCACATGAGGCTTTGGGTCTGATTTCCAGCATCCAAGATGGGCAGTGACTTTGCACACAGAGGTGGACACACAGTGAGAGGTGATTTGGAAACTCACAGGAAGGAGACAATTCCATATACTCCAAGGAAAGATCGTTTCCTACAGACCCAAAAAGGAACTCATCTTGTACTTGGACTTGGACTTCTGTGAGGTGATGAACTATGTTGCTTATGCCACCTAGGCCGTGAGACTTTGATATGAAGCCCTAGCAAACTTGTACACATGTGCAGATCTTCCATGTTTTCATAGCCCAAAGGCCTGAAGGAGTCTGGGAAAGTGAATATCTGCCAACAAGGACTTAGAGAACCATCTTGAGGGACTGGGTGCCTCCAGGTTTGGACATGCCTTGGACTGAGGATGATCACTACCCCAAGAAAAGTTTAGTTCTGTGGGCCATGACAAATACGAGGAAGATTGTTAATTTGTGGGACCAAAGGGTCTGTGTTGTAGCCAGACCCAGTTGTTCTGTGGCACAATGCTGTGTGAAAGATGTGAGACTGACTCTTTAGAACTGAAACTGCCAACTGTATGTATTGCTCAAGGTTAGATCAAGGTTATAGCTAAACATCCTCCAACCTCAGTCACTTCTTTCAGCAGAAGGTAGATTTCTAATTTCTGTTCCATTCTTCATAGTGATGGGCAGGCTTCTGTTCCCTTCAGACTTACACTAACGGCCAGAACTTGGAACTTCCTTCATTACCATAGCAGGGTAAAAAGAAACCCAGAGCAGCTCCTGCTTATAGACAAATATTTGGGCTCAGTGGGGACACCCGTCTCTTCCACATACATTCATTGGGCAGAACCACTATTTGATATCAGCTGGGGATGGTAAAAGCAATCTTCCCATTAACCCTCCTTGTCCTTGGAACCAGGAGGTCGTGAGGGCCAGGGGCAGGCAGAAACTGGAAGAATCTCTTGCAAAATGCTAACATGGAAATTGAACAATTCTATTGTGTCTTCTGCAGCTGGAAATGCTTGAGGATGCATGTAACTGCAAACCAGAGTAGCAGTTAAGAGAGGGATGGATGCTGTCACAGAGTAAGGGACCTCAGAGTGGCAAGGTTGATGCAGTTGCCCGGTAATGCCCCAACAACTTGCACCCTTTCATGCTTGGTTTTGTTCCTTTAGCAGGATTGCTTTGAATTCTCAGAGAAGTTCTTGAGGATGTTGGGCCTGCTGCAGCTCCAAGTACCAGACCCTCATAGTGCTCAGAGCAGGATAAAGGAAGAGGTGAAAAACTGAGTGGTGTCCTTTCATGCCGGATTGCAGTCTCCTCTGGGAGGCTTTCCCATCATACTTTTTTCGTATTTCATTGGCCACCATCTGCACATGTAGTCCTTGGAATCACCTACCTAGTGACAAGGAGTAAGCTAGCTTTTATACCTCTAGCGCTATCGTCATTTGTCCTTTGGAGCTGGGTCTGTGTCACCCTATTTAAAGCTTGAACTCTGCAAATAAGAAGGAAAGTCTGATGCCTGCACAGGCACCAGAACTGCCAGGACTTCATTTTTTCCTGAACACTGGAAGTAGAACATGCGCATTACTCATGCAGCACTGGCAGACTTGGGGTCAGTGGATGTCCCAGACTCTAACTTCCACAATAGGTCAAGTCCAAGCCTGATCACATAGTGCAAGGGCCTGCTGGAAAGAGGCTACTCCCCTCACAATGGCTAGAAAGCGGGGTCAGGGGAGGGGCCAGGGACAACAGGATACTTTTCCAGGCCACGCCCCCAGGAACCAGGACCTGCTTCCTAACAGCACATTTGATGATGCATTCAGTGATGGCTTAAATCACCTTCTGAAGCCTTGCCTCTGAACAGATAAGACTTTAGGTTACCGACTTTCCATCTGTACCCTAATATTCATGTCATCTCAATAATAATACTCATAATGTTATGTGCAACTTAAGGATAGGGAGACTTCTGTAAAATGCATCATTAGGGAGTTGGTCATTAGATAAACAGCACGGAGCACACCTACCTAGGTCTGGGTGGTGACCAACTCCCAGATGTGACTCCTTGTTGCCACCAAGTGCCATGGTGGACAGGAGATGTCTGAAGTCACTGCACCTACTATGGAAGATTTTTTTTACAGTAAGCTGGTTTAAAAAATAGAAATATACTCTAGAATAATAATAAAAGTATAGTTTAGTAAATACACAAACCACTAACATAGTCATTTATGGTTATTGTCAAGGATTATGTACTGTAACTAAATCTGTGCATTATACTTAAAATATGTGTGTGTGTGTGTGTGTGTGTGTGTGTGTGTGTGTGTGTGCACGTGTGTGTGACATTGGGGATTGAGGCCAGGGGCTTTGGCTCTGAACCACATTCCCAGCCAACTTTTTAGTTTTTACTTTGAGAATGGGTCTTGCTGTGTTGCCTTGGCTGTGCTTGAAGGCTTGAATTTGTAATCGTCCTGCCTCAGCTTCCCAGAGTGCAGAGACTACAGGCATGCGCCACCACAGCCAGCTGTGGTACAGGTTACACAACCAGGAGTGCAGCAGATTTGTGCTTATACCACAGACATGGAAGTGACCACAGGGTGATGGCTACCACATCTGCAGGCCCTAGAAATTTTCCATTATGATTTTATATATATATATATATATATATATATATATATACATATATAACATATACACACACACACATATATATATATATATATAATTGATCTAAACCATTGTCATGCAGCACATGACTGTAATAACAATAAAATAATATGCCAACAGAATCTTGCAGGATACTTATCTATTAATATATCTTCAATCAACACTTGTATTGTATCGCGTTCTGAATGTCTACACCAGGCTGACAAAGCAGTATCTGCCGGATGCGAATCCCTGACCCTCATATTGAAGCTTCTGGAGTGATGCCTGTTCTGGTCTGTGTTTGATAATGGTGTCATTGTTGCACGTTTTTTTTTTTTTTTTTTTTTGCCTGACTTCAGAGCGGCTTTGGCTGGATGAATAAACTGAACTCAATGCATATTAAAAGCAGTGGCAAGAGACAGGAGGGTTTTATTTATTTATTTATTTATTTATTTATTTATTTATTTTGTCCCATCAAATATAGAACATCTGGAATGCTAGCTACCATGTAAGGATTTTCATATTCAGTCAGCAAGGCAACATGGGGATTCTGACAAAATCCATAAAACATAACCTTTAATTAATGGGAGTTTTAATTGAAAAGGCTTTTTATTTGTGTCATGTAGTTTTCATTTGTATTGTGCATTTAACCTGTTTAAAAACCAGTGTCATCCACTTCATTTTAATGCCGCATAAGCAGTAAACTCCACAGATACTTTCCTCTGATATTTACTTGCTCAATTTAATTCAACCACCTCTAGCATTGTTTTGGGGGTCAAGCAAACTTGAGTGTAGCATGGGCTTCTGTGGTCCCCACTTCCGGACACAGGGGCTGTGGAGGCTGGGACATGAGATCAGATTTGCATCTGCAAACAATCATTGGATCTTGCGTGGGGAACAGTTGGAAGGAGGCAAAGAGGAAGGTGGCCCCTGGACCAATGATAGCAACAACAACGCGTGTATACAGATGTGGAGAGATGTGGGTGAGCAGGCGCCGTGTGAGGTTCACTGGGATATAAGTGAGTGCAGGCCCTGTGTACAGGGCAGCTCCTGGGACCGCTCTTCCAACTTGTCTACAAGATGGAAAATTAAATTTAAAAGTGCAGTTGTGGATCTAGGTGGACCAGTGAAGAGGCCTTTGCAGTATCTCAGACAATAAATTAAAAGCTATAGTTAATGCTTTAAAAAAAACAATTGGTCATAGCTGGGACATAGCTCAGGGATAGGTCACCCGCCTAGCTTGTGTGAGGTCTTGGCTTTGATTTCCAGCACAGAAACCAATAATTTAACCAATCTAAATTTTAAAAATTGTTAGAATTTGAACCAAGAAGTTAGTAAGCTGGGAGAACCACAGGCGGTCTGGCCTAAATTAACTGCTATAACATAGTTACAAATCATTTCTTCTCTGGGTTGGGCACACACAGGGTTGGGCATCTTGTTGGTAACTCCCGATGCCCAACTCAGATGAGAGTGCCAACTGCATCTCCTCCTTTCCCTTTTCCCTATTACATTGCCTTTCCCAAAGGCATGCAGGAAATAAGAGAAATTCTTGATAGACACATGTTTTTCTCTTTACGTCAATGATTTCTTTTCTTTTCTTTTTAAAGGTACTGGGCTTCTGTGAAAAGACAATAAAGGCCTTGAGACCCCAAATATTGTTAAATATGCACAGAAGGGAATTTGCATGCCCTGGGGCTGAGGAGGGCTCAAGGACAATTAAAGTCCAAGGTCCATGGTCCAAGAGCAGAGTTTCTTTCTGGATCTGAAGAATGTGAAATGTCAGTGTCAGACAGCTTTGTAGGCCCCTGCCTGCCTGAGGTGTGTGTGCCCTTCTGTTGCCTGGTAGGAATGATGCTGAGAGTAACGGAAGAAGAAGTAGAGCAGGGCGAGTGCAGGGGCTTCTGTCATTTCATGTCAAGGCAGTGGCACCATCCTGAAGCCTGAAGGTGGCCAATTAGCATACAGTAATTAGAATTGGCTGCTGCAGTAATGCTGCACCCTCATTTTCTTTTGGGGGCAACTTGGAGGCAATAGAGTTGTAGACTTTACTGTCAGAGCTGCAAAAAGAACTGTCTGCACCCCTCAACCAGCTAGTGCCCCAAGATGGCAGAGCTCAATTTGGGGGAGGACAGAGAGTTGGAAAGGAAGGGTGCCCTACAGAAGGAGAGACAAAGTAGGCAGAAATTTGCAAACCTGGCCTCACTGTCCGTTGGTACCTTTACTTTTCTTCCTTGTTTCTCTGAGCGCAGCAGCCATCAGCCCTAGATCTTTTTCCTTGGGGACTCCATCTAGTTCCAGGAGTATAGTGAGGTCACAGTGTCAAGTAGGGTAGGGGCTCACAGACTGCAGGGAACATGTAGATGGAGGTTTGAAAAGCTCCACTTAGGCGGACCTCTTTGCCTAGAATAGAAGCAGGTGAGCGGATGTTTCCAGCTGTAGAAATAGAAGCTACGTGATGGTTGCTATGGTTCTGATACGCTCTGAATGTGTGCCTCAATGGCTCGTGAATTGGAAGCTTGGTCCTCAGTGGGATGTGTTGAAAGACACGCCTCCAGGAGGCGGGGCCATGGGAGACTTGTTGCCCATTCTCATGGCGCAGCTTCCCGCCTCACCATGTGATGTCTCTCTGTTTGCACATGTTTCCACTGAGCCCATTTGCCACGAGGTCTTTACCAGTGAGAGCCAAACCTAGGCCCTGCAGAAAGAGCTCAGCCTACGTCGGAATTGTGCCCTTGACCTCCAAAGCTGTGAGCTAGTTAAGCCTCTCTTCTTTCAAATGTGCTGAGCCTCGAGTATTTTACCACAGTAATAGAGAATGGACTCACACAGCAATGAAACAAGAATGAACAATTGGGAGAGGTGAGGGTGAGTTGAGGATGTATGTGATTTGGATCTTAGCATTGTCCAGGGGGAATGAGGGAAAGTTTAAAGCAGCTGATGTTAGTTACAACTTGTACTGGTAGGAGACATGGGGTATAGGTTGCCTGCAATGGTCTCCTTTGGATACAATGATACTTTATTATTCAAATGGCAGAGCCCACATCAGGTCCTGGGCATGACTTATCGTGGCATGTTTGGGCTGTTCTAGAAAATCTGAGATGTCAGGGTTTCACAAACCATCATCCCAGTGAAGCTCTTGGCTTTCACAGAAAGCAAAATGGCCAAGCAATGGCCATGACTCGTCCCAAAGGCTGACACTAACAACAGTTCTACAAAGTACTGTCTATGGTCTCAAATTTAATCCTGAGGGGATTTAACCCTGGAAGATACAAAAAAAAAAAA